>APFE031138388.1:174566-219775 GCA_000404065.3 Pinus taeda
ACTTTGGAAAAGCATAGTTATGAGGTAAACATAATGATATGGAGGTGGAATGGAGGTGACATGAAGGTAAAATGTGAAGGTATAAGTGAATAATGGAGTGAAAATAGGGATGATTTTGAGGCCCAACACCTTTCATGAATCAAAGATCTATTAAGGCAAGAGATGGATGAAGGCACATATTGATGATTAATTTTTGTTAACCAAGCACATTGGTTGAGGAGTGAAGATCAAAATTTGAAGAGCAGAGGTCGAGCCTAGTATCAACATGAAACAATTGTGTGTGCAAGCCAAGATCTAGATGCAGGGCCTAGAGCATCTTCTCAAGGTCAAGAGTAGTGATCTAGGAGTAGGCCGAGAGAAATTGTGGAGCTGAGATTAATTTCTCAAAGGCTATTTGTTGGTTGCAGTAGAAACATACTGAAATTGTAAAAGATCTATTTTCTCAAAGAACAATCTATAAAAGCCCACAACAAAGAAAGCAGGTTTTCCTATTTGGTTTTCCTGTGTAAAGAATTGGTGTCAATTTTATGTGTGCATGTGTTTTTACCGTAAGCATTTTCTGTTGCTTATTGGATGTTGAGAAACAATGTATCTTAGTCAAAGTTAAACTTGGTTTTAGTTTTTAGTTTCCATTAGTTTTTTAGTAAATTAATTTAAGTAGTTGCATAGTTTCAAGAAAATTAACAATCATGATCACAGTGTCTAAGTTATCCCACAATTTCCACCATTCATGCCTGTCTCAACACTCTTTTAGGAAGTCTTGGTATAATGATAGGGGCTTTCATTTCTTTCAGTAGTTGGACCGGTGGAACATTCCACAGATGGGTAGGGATATAATTGGGTGTTGGCCTACACCCCATTGGCTTAGATGATGATTCAACGACTTCCGTGGACTCTTCCTATTGCTTATATTGAACCTCCTCTAGCCTTCCTTCTTGTTGTAATGGGACAGATGGGTTCTTGGTCTGGGGCCTATGCATGGATGATGTTCCCACAACTTTCCCCATAAATTTAACCCACATGTCGTAGAGTCCTTGCAATGACTTTTCAAGCTTGTTCGTAATCCCCTCTTTTACCACCAATTCTGCAACTCAAGTCTTTGATAATCCTCACAAACAAGATAATTCCCTCCTTGTGCTCTTTTTATTGCCAGTCTAGCTTCGGTGCAGTATCCTGAGGTTGGCATGATTAGATCTCTTAGCATAACGCCTACAATAAACATGATTTCTAGCCTTATGGCCCATCCTTGCAACCATCCTATCACAAACCAGTTCAGATGGTTCCTTAAACTCCAATTTCTCCAGTTGTTTGCTGATGATTTATGAGCTCACTTGTGTACTTGACATGATTTATTCCTCCACTGTCCAAGCTAACAGACCATTCACATACTTTTTTGTGTCAGGCTTAACTGCACATGAACATAAAAAAAAAAACATTTATTATTTTACTTTATTTCATTTTTTTAGTTGTCACGCAATGGCTCCCAACACTGCGCATTTCCTACACCTATGATAGATTGCAACGAGATACTTTCCCAATATCATAACTTTCCCCTTCGACGCATTGCTAGCTCCCTGTGACAATCTACCCAATGTGGACTCATTGTCACATTCATTGGAATCCCTTTGGGAGAGTAGGCATGTGAGACATTATTTCATTCTTATTTTACTTTATTTCATTTTTTTAGTTGTCACGCAATGGATCCCAACATTGTGCATTTCCTACACCTACGATAGATTGCAACGAGATACTTTCCCAATATCATAACTTTCCCCTTCGACGCATTGCTAGCTCCCTGTGACAATCTACCGAATGTGGACTCATTATCGCATTCATTGGAATCCCTTTGGGAGAGGAGGCGCGTGAGACATTATTTCGTTCTACAATCATGGTCAAACTAGTAGGTAGACTAGTTTCCCTTCCTAGCGGCAAACTCCTTTTCAGAGTATTTGAACTACAACATATAGGTTGGTGTACTGGGCATGAAACCATAGATGGATATATAGTGCACTTCCTAGACACAAAGATTTGCTTCCCTCGTATTTCTGGAACATGTCATGACAAGTCATTGCTAGTGGCAAGGCTAAGCATAACCTTGTCATCTCAAACTCTCCCTTTCATTGATAGTGACTTTCTTTAAGGGTTTTGTGCCTCATTACTAATTCGATGCACCACACGGGTAACATGTGCACACCTTCAAGTGGAAATATGATGCAGTTGGTTCTGTCGATTTTCTAGTCCTTCTTCAGAGTTTGAGGTGCACGAACCAAAGTTGCACCAACTCAACAATCCATCGGCAGTTGGGTTGACATAATATTCCTTCACACAATGACATTATAGATTTCCTCCAGGGCCTCTCCATCCACCTCTTCTCGAACAAGTTCCACATACTAGTATCCTTTACTTGGGTCCAATGACATGATTACACGAACATCTCTCAATTCAAAAGTCATCTCCCTTTTCTTGAAACTGATAATCACATGAATATCAAAGGCCCAATCGATCCCTAACAAAGTCAAGTAAGGGTCAATATGATCAACAAATTGAATTACTTTAAAATCGGTCATGCTAGTAACCTCATCAATCTCTATCTCCACGTTGGACAATCTGCCACTAGGAAAAATCATATATTGGTTGGCTAATTTGATTTGAATAGGGGACCAAGTCAACTTGGGTTTCCCCATCATATCCCGTGTATTATTAAGCGAGATCTTAACATAAAAACTTAGGTCTAAGATAATATTATCCATTTTTAAGCTCCTACTTGCGCACCAATCCTAAATTCTATGTTGGTTCTCTTCTTCTGCGTGACTTGGTTAACTTCATGCCTAGGTATCTGTGTTTCTCCCTTCTTTGGCTCCTTTGTCTACTGGTAAATCATCTTGCACAACTTCTATAAGGCTCCATTGCATCAAGTCCAGACAAATTTTCAAAAATGCCAAAATCGATTTATCCCCTCCTTTTGAACTCTTCTTGGTTGTCTTATCATAGATTCAAGGCATGCCATAAATAAGGTTATCCTCTGGAGCAATCTAATCTACCACAATCAACTCCTTTCACACTTCCTTATATGTGTCCTCTCTCTAAGGATCGAAACTCAAGGGTGGGTCTGTAGTTTTGCGCACCCACTACTGACTAGTACCAACTTGATTGGTAGCGTCCACTCATGTCTTGGTTCCTTCACACGTCAAAACTTTTACTTGTAACTAATCTTTGTGCGGTTATGTTGTTACCTTTTGCAGGGTTTTCCCCTTCTCCTAAATATTTGTTAACAACTAAGGTAAATCACCAGTTGAATGATCTAGAGCTCAACAATATATGCATGTCAAACATGGATTAGGACAATCTCTAGTGAGATGTTTGGATTTGCCACAATTTTAACACACTAGTGGTTGTCTTCCTCATCCAAAAGCTCTTTGTCCTCGTCTAGGTCTCGTAAATCCTCCAAATCCTCTACCCATTACACCTTGTCCTCTGCAAGGTTGTGTGTAGTTTTGTGTCGAACCATCTTGACCCTCTTGTACTCTATAAGCATCCATAGTGTGGTCACGCATCAACTCCAATGCCTTGCAATGGTGGACGTCATGACCAATCGATTTGTAGAAATCACAAAATAATGTTCTCATAGAAGCCTTATACTTTTGCATCATAGGGCAAGTTGTGGGCGTATGACCCCACACTTTATAGATTTCACACCACAAGCCTCTTCCTTGTGCCATCAAGTTGGCAACACCAATTTCCATATACTCATTCAGAACAAGGCATTCATTCTTGTGGTTCCCTTTTGCACAAAAAATGTGCACCAGACTTCTATGCATTGTCCTTTTCCTTTCGCCAAGTCTTGCAACTATGTGGTGAGCATAACCATTTGTGATTGAAGTTACACTCTCCCAGAGTTATCTCCACCACCACAACTACTAGAGATACTTTCAACTCCAACGTTCTCTCCAAGGCTTTTGACTGAGTGCGGATATCCTGCTAGGTCAATGACACCCATATATGAGGCAGCAATCCTGCAATAAACCATTTTTTGTGCTGCTCATCAAGGATCTCAAATTCCAACTTCCCCAGCAGCACTTTAAACCGTTGGCCATAGTCCCAAATAGATTCATCTGGTCTATGTTTAATCTCCTTCATCTCGGTTTGCATGATAGGCAGACTTAGGAATACGAAACTCTCTCAACAACGCTCGCTTAATGTCTTGCAGTGACCATGGTTTTTTTGGCAGAGCATTACTCTTATACTTCATCTACCACGCCAGTGGGCGGTCCCTTAAGGTAGTTCCTATTTGTATGTCTCATAAACAAACAAGTGTGGTTCAGGGTCTTCATTCCCAACACCATGAAACACTGGCAACTTCAAAGTGTCTGTGATTCTCCTCTATGTACCACCTCCTAACAATGTTCACCCAGATGTAACTATTATCTGTTGTGATCTACTACTTCCTATCTGACTCGCCTGAATTTGACTACTGGATTAGCTCTGTTCACTTGCTTGACTAACTACAATATGTAATACACTATTAGGAGAACTTGCCGCTGTGGAAATAGATGCATGCAGGGTGGTGGGTTCGACACGGTATGCACTCTAAGTAGGTTCCTTAGGATGCACAATCTCTGTAGTTCTTGGTTTAGGCTATGAAAGAACCTTTCTTCTCCTTCTGTGTGCAATATGATGATGCGCGCTCACTCTAGGATTCTCTAATCTCCACCACTCCTCCTTCTCTTATGTACTCCCATTTTCTTTTTCTCTAAACTCTTCTCTATTGATGCCACTGATGTTGAACTTTCTCCTCTAACACTAACTCCTTGAAACCTCCTACCATTTTGCAGAACTACTTCCTCTAACTCCATCATGTTTCTCTTCCCTCACGCTACACAACTAAACTAGCTTGGCATACCCATTCTATTATCATGTTCCGGGATCTCTCACACCTCCTTTGTTCTATATTTTTCTTTTCTCCTGCATCCTAGTCCTGCCTCCTCATATTATGCGCTCACCATCCCCTAGCTCACCTTGAGCACACAAGGGGCCTATTCGTTCATGGAATCAAATTCTATCTTCAATACGCCATTGTTGCATAGTAGCATCTTCACAAATATCAGCAATGATTAGATAAATCATCATCGTGGGCCTCCCAACAACTTGCATTCAACAACCGTATATGAAACAATAGCCTCAATGGAAAATTTTGTGATATACCCTCCAATTACACTCTCCAGCCAAAAATCGGTAGCCTGTGCGATCTAGTTATTCATTGATTGGCATCTTCGAATCCGTTTAGGAGTCCAAGCTTATGCTCATCCAATCTCCAATGAGGGTTTTGATTGCTAAGCCTTCGATGATGTATTTTATGTAAAAAGAAAAAAGAAGAAAAAGAAAGAGATAAAGAAAAAATATTTTCAACCCTGGGTTTCATGCTTAAAATAATTTTTATTATCATTATTTATTAGATAAGCATATTCTTCATGTTTCTAGTTTTTGTTGAGTCAAAGAGTCAAAGTCCTATTTGGACCTCTTGTAAAAGAAAAATGAAAAATAATTTTTATTATGTAATTTTGGGTCAAAACCCCTCTACATTCCAAGTCGACCTACATGATAAGTCGGCCCTGCCCCAATGGACATGTCCATTCGCAACCCTCTGGACACTATAAATAGAGGATGACATGAGCATATTTGGACACACATTCTTGAGTGATTTTGCTCTAAGATTTCGCAGAAGACAGAAGGACGAAGTCTGAGAAGGAAAAAGAATTTTTTGAGCTGGAACATGTGGAAATTATGCCTTGCTACATTTCTTGTTGCTGGTCTCTTGATGATGATTTTGTTGAACAAAATTGGAGATTTGGCTTGGCATTTAGAGGTGGCTTTTCTGTGGTCATGGGTATTGGATGTCTCATTTTGATATGATTCTAAAAGAAGAGATTTTGATTGGTTTTCCCCTATGAAAGGGTTTTTTTTCGAGAGCCTATCTTCATATTTTATAATAATTGCTTGATAAAGAAAGAAAAACGTAACAATAATTATCATGTAATGAAAAAATCATAATAATATACTCACAAATAATTATCATGTAATGAAAATATTTTAATAAGTTAAAATCCTCCTGATTTCCAACATGGTATAGAGCCAAGTTAGTCTATAGGCGGAGGTTGGAGGTCACCATGAAAAACTGTGTGAATCCCTATTCAAAGATGTGATTGAATTAAATAATCTGTGACTTATTTTTGACTCGTTGTTTCATATTCAACATGATTTGAATCTTTTGTAGCTGTGACAATGGTTTAAATAAGTATCTCAAGCATCACTATAGACTGTGGTCGCACTTATGATAAAATACAAGCGTTATATACACTGTTTACAAACCCTCTCTTTTATACAATGACATCACATTGTCATAACTATGACTTCAGGAAAAATTTGTGACTGACATAATTGATACATATAAGTACTTAATGTGGTTCGCGTTATGCCTCTCGATGTTTCAGTAAGGGCTCGCATACATAAACGTTTTATGTGGTTCATATGGGTATCATAGCATCGCAGAAGACTACATTCGTTGGAACACATTCTTATTTAATGGTTCTGTGACATGGTGACACTCATTTCTATGACAAACTTGAAGAAAATTATGGCTCTTTGATTCACAGAGATTCGCCAAAGATTCACATACTATCGTCATGGCCGCATTGTGGGCTCATTCCAGTGATCACAATAAATTTATATAAATAAGTGATATACTCTGCAATAAATGATTGCTACATGGTTCGTATAATTGAAACTCGACGTGTATTAATGGTTTGTAGCAGGAGTTTTGTAGTCCATGGTTTGTTAGGGGATACACAATATTACAAAGTGAGGAGGATCAAGGATCATATGACTCGCTTTGTGACTACGTGTATCGTCTTGTGGATCTAGATATAACAAAAGAATGGCTTGCTCATTGTAAACCAAAATTCATAATGAATCACTATGAAAGGTTGCTTCTATTAAGACAACGTCCTTGATTTGTATGGGAGACTTGTGACTCATCAAGTGGCATCGTTGCAAATTGGTGTCTAATAGCTCAGAATTACGTAATGACCATGGCCACTGTATACACGTATACACTGAGTAATATATATAATTGATATGCTATATAAAAAGACGACCCATAGATTACTTGAAACGCTCATGAGGCTTTGGTTCGTAAGGCATATATTGTGCACAAGCGAGTAATCTTGGAGAATTATGATGACCATTAACCTTATTTGTCAACAAAATCGTGTTTTAATTACAATAGCCGAGAGATGATAGGATGACCATAAAAATGGTATATGACAACTATTGATTATAATGGTTAGTACACAAAATGTATGAATGAAAGAAATTGAAATAGTTTTGAACAAAAGCTAGCCTCCCAAGAAAAATTCGAGCCACCTATATTGAAGATAATCACCTCTTGAAAAAGTAAAGAAGAATCGACTCCTTGCAAAGAAGTGAAGGATAGAATGCATTATATAGTCCGAATGAAGCAACTTTCGTTAATCATGGAAGACAAAGGTTCGTGTTTTTTTGCCTTGAGGTACACAAAATTGTAATATGCATTTCATGTTGTGTGACCATGCCCTTTCGAAAAGGGTTTGAAAGGAAATTAGGGTTTTGTAACATATTTGAGTAGGAATATAGGGTTTTGTAAAATTTATATATATTTTTAAGGTTTTTGAACCCTAGATGGAATTTGAAAACTCTAGGAATAAAAACCTTTACCCTATTTTGATGTTCTCTTAAAGGAAACCCTAGCACTTGGGAAATATCATCTAGGGTTTGCAGATAATCTTGGGTGTATGGTAAATCCTAGCGAGGGTGGGAATTGAATAAACCCTAGGATGTGACATCAAAGCCCTATGTTCAATCTTATCAAGGATAAGATCAAGAAATTTAGGATTTGTAACTAAAACCCTATGAATTCACCCTATGAGATTCCATAGAAACCCTAGATTGACAGATTTGACATTATGTTCTTGTAATTGTATATTGTGCTTGGTTGTGCTTGTTAGTAAACATCATAAGTACATAATAAAGGAAGCAAGATGAAAATGATGGCAATGCAAGAATGATGAACCCGATAGAAGAAGGGAACTTGTTTCTTTTCTTGGAAAAGGAAACTTATCTTTTATAGGTATAATAAGCAATCTCAAGATGACTAGATGATTACATGAAAGCAAAGGTAAGAATATTTGAAGAACATACCTACAGGAATCATAAAGGAAGAATTGGTTAATATTGATCAATATCTAGTATAGTCTCTGGAAGAAAAAGAAGGGAGTTAACTATGACACCTCCAAGAAAGATATTACAAATTGGTAATCAAGCTCGATCCTTTAGCACTCTGATGCTTAAAGGAAGATTCATGTGGAGATGGATCATAAGGATGTTGATGCTACAATAAGAAAGTCATCATGATGAGGTAAGTCTAGTATTAATAATTGTTGTTGGTTATCTGATTAACATATTGTTTTGCTACCAAGAAGGATATTGTAGAAATATATGAAGGATATTGAGACAAGCTTAACATATGATACCTAGCAATTATGAAGCCAAAGATGTCTTTATCTTGAGATTGAAAAGTTGTAGTGTGAGATGATTACCTGAAGGTCAAATTCAACAAAAAGGAAATTGCTTTCATAAGAAAGCTATGATCAACCTAAAAGGATCAATATAATACCTTCATTGATGATGACAAGATGAATTTGATGTGCAAGATTGATAACCTAAACCTTGTCACAAGTTTTAGGGAATGACTCCATGATAACATGATGATGCGAAAAAGGAAGAACTTGTGTCACAACTACTACTATGATCTCCATTCCTAGAACCATGTAAGCTAATGTTTCTAGTTGAGAGGGAGCTTGGATATATTCCATTTGTTTGTAAATGAAAGTGTATACCTTCTCTAGTTGAGATGGAGTGATGAAGAACATGATTATCTACTTCATGTGTCATGCACTAAGTTAGGACTAACAACCATATGTCTAGTGGAGGCTATAAGAAGAGAATGAGGACCGAAGAATTGGGTAAACATCTGAGGTTGGTACTCCTTGAGGATAGATATTCCTTGAAGTTTGACCTTGATAAATGACAAATCTATAAATCAAAAGATTAATGCATCGACCATATCATAATGATGAGTTGTTGTACCTTAGGCTAATTAGCTCGTATGATGGTACCTAGGGTTAGTGTCTTGGCAGGTAACTTAGATGATACCTAGATCCATGTTAGGGTTGGTACCTTGGCAGATGGCCTAGATGGTACCTAGATCCTTGTTGGTGTCTTGGAAGGTTGCCTATATGACACATGAATCCTTGTTGATTAGATTTCTTGGCAGATAGCCTAGATGACATCTAGATCCTTCTTGAGTTGGTATCTTGGTAGTTAGCCTAGATGATACCTAGAACCCTGTTAGGGTTGGTGTCTTAGCAAGTAGCCTAGATGACACATGTATCCTTGTTGAGAAGATGTCTTGGCAGGTAGCTTGGATGACTTATGGATCCTTGTTGAGTTTGGTGTCTTGGTAGGTAGCCTAGATGACATCGGACCCCTATCAATACCTTTGCAGGTAAAAACATGGTACCTAGATACCTTGGCTGTTGGCCTAGATGATATCAAGGTCTCTAACATTGTATATGTTGATTGTGATACTCTTCTTAGAAATTTTCAACTTGAGGTCTTCCTTGTACTGAATTCACAATTATGAATACCTCCCTAGTTAAGAGGGAGTGTTGAAATGTGTAATTAGTTTCAGTCTTCACAATTGTACCTTTATGTATTTTATGTAAAAAACAAAAAGAAGAAAAAGAAAGAGGAAAAGAAAAAATATTTTCAAGCATAGGTTTCATGCTCAAAAGAATTATTATTATCATTATTTATTAGATAAGCATGTTCTTCATGCTTCTGGGTTTTGTTGATTCAAAGAGTCAAAGTCCTATTTGGAACTCTTGAAAAAGAAAAAAGAAAAATAATTTTTATTATGTAATTTTCAGTCAAAACCCCTTTAGATGTCAAGTCGGCCTACATGACAAATCGGCCCTGCCTCAATGGACATGTATGTTTGCACCCCTATAGACAATATAAATAGAAGATGATATGAGCTCATTTGGACACACATTCTTGAGTGATTTTGCTCTGAAATTTCGCAGAAGATGGAAGACCAAAGTCTGAGAAGGAAGAAGTTTTTGAGTTGGAACATGTAGCAATTTTTCCTTGGTACCTTTCTTGTTGTTGGTCTCTGGATGATGATTAGCTGGTTTTTCTGTGGTCATGGGTCTTGGATGTCTCATTTTGATCTGATTCTAGAAGAAGAGATTTTGACTGGGTTTTCCCCTATGAGAGGGGTTTTTCCATCAATGAGAGCCTATATCTTGTCTTCTATTATATTCTGTGATCTATATATTTTATGGTAATTGCTTGATGAAGAAAAAAATGTAACAATAATCATGATAACCTACTTACAAGTAATTATCATGTAATGGAAATCTTTTAATGAGTTAAAATCCTCCTGATTTCCAACAAAATCCATCCTGCAGCTAATCTAGAAATTCACAGAAGAAAAATTCATAGAGATCTTCGACAAACATATATTTCTCTTGTCATTTTTCAATAGTAATCTTATGACTCTTGATTTCTCCTCCAACAAATTAACACAATTTAGTTCGAAACCACCTATCAATTTCTTGTTTAGTGGGATTCCACATCCCCTTCGCTCCTAAATCCCAGTCCAAACAATGAAACCATTTGTTTGTGCTTTATTATCTATTTCTAACTTGGGTTGTTGTGCACGACACACCTAACAATGTCTCTATTGGTACTGGGCATTGCAGTAACGCCTATGAAACAGGAAAGGTCTCACTTGAGGCACATAAGGACGAATATGAGAACCAGATTTTTGCATATGAGAAGGGGATGGGAGTCTGAATGACACCATTTCCTCAAGACATCGAGTTCCTTAACACCCAACAACTCTATTCAATATTGTCAATGCACACACAACACACTATCCATAACAAGCACTTATCAAATGCACAATATATTATCCACCCCAAAACTTAACGAACACAATAAGAAAGAAAAAGAAAGGGGGCCACAAATCTCCATAATGGAACAAGCTCTTTATTCATCCCTAATTCTCAATAATAAACTTAAGTAACAACAACAAAATAGTAGAGACATTATATCATGCTACAACAACAATAGTGAAATAACTTTGTCTAATGCCTCTTTATATTAACTCAAAGTGGCTTAATACAATACATGTGCCTAGTTCTATGAAAATCCATGACTCACCAACCTAATTTATCTTTACAAAACTCATTGTAATGATTCAAGGTTTCCATCTCACATTCTCACTACTATTATAGAGAAGCTAATAAACCAAAACCCTAGCCCAAAAGATCTAAGACAGCAAAAGCTCTAACAACGTAAAAACTCATAAGCTCTAAAAGCAAAATGCTCAAAAATTTCTTAACCGGATCAACTCTCCCTAATTTATACATGATTACATTAACATAATTATATAAGATATTTTCTGCTGAAAACATATTACCCACATATATTCTATGACTTACCAAGATTCATTGGCATGCATTTTGTTTAAACTAGGTATTTTCCCGCCATGTTGCTCATTTGCAACGATGTCATTATTGACTATGAAATTCACAATAAGTACTTCTACCACTCGCTCTTGCCTCATCTGCATGACACTTTTGCGCATTGTTTACTACTTCTCTATCTTTGCATGCAACCCAAAACTACAAAACTTGCCTCCAACATGGAATGAGCTCGAGGTGTAGATTTTGGACTAGCCATCTAGTGCTCTCGATCCTATCTCGACTCAACACATCACGAAGTCGATTGGAAACTTAAAAAAGGGGAGGGGGATGGCCATTATCATGGTTTCCCATAACGTCAAAGAATGGAAACACAACAAAAATGAGAGGATTGTCATTCAAGGTGATAACATCAATGTTTATAGAGCTTTGTCGAAACCCAATGTAGGGGATCTCTAGCAAGGGTTTGATGACATGGTGGCTCGAGTGATTGAGTTGATGAATACCAAGAAGGGTAATAATAATGACCAGTTGTATGGAAGGGATTATTTTGTGAATCAACTGGTGGATTTGCCCGAACCTCATCTGGGACTAGTCAACTTTTCTTGGGATTGCTTGGATTGGTGACCTTGGAAAATGAGTGTAGGTATTTGGATGTAAGCATTTGTATAGTTGTGGTAAAAAATGACAGACATTCAGATCGACACTAAAGGAATTTATCTCAGGTTTGAGATTTATGATATTAAGAGGCATGGAGATGTAGTGGCACTTGAATGGCTGCGACATAGTTGAGATCATGTGGTCATGTTTATGAGCTATGGTGCATGGCTAAGAAGCATGTGGCTATGGAGATGCAGTCAGTTTAGGCTTAGTTGGTTGAGAGATTGTCTCCAACTAGTTAGGCTCCTAGATTAGTGTGTTGTTGAGATATTTTCTCAACCAAGTTTGTTCAAGATAGACGTATTATCTTGAGACCAACTTCCTCATGTATTTAATTGTACTATTATCATTCTTTATACATTGGATTTCATTATGAAAGGAATACAGTAAGGCTGAGGCCTTTTCCGCCATGTCTGTTTTTTTATGTCTCTGATATTTTAATGTATGTTTATTGTAAATCCTTCATTGTGGTATTAGAGGTTAGAATGATTCTTTGAATGAACCTTTGAGATTGGTGAAGGAAGTGCTGACTAGTAAGAGTATTAAACTATTTTATAAAGCGTTGGACCATGTGAAGCCACATTGGAGACAGACGTGCGTTGGACTGTGTAAAGCAAATCAACATGCAAGCAGCTGTGAAGTCGTGGAGCACCGAATATTATTATTATTATAATCCTATGTACATTAAACCAATGCATATGGACGTCGGAGCTAATATACCTTCCACCTGGGAGTTCTCTGCCTCTGCCGTAAGAGGGAAGAGGATTGACTATGAACCATCCATTCGTGTCCTTTTGTGCCTTTAAAATGGAATCCTTAGCCAAATACAAGCTGATAATTTATGCTACAACTTCAAAATCCCAACACGCTTGCTGAATATATAAAACTATTGTGCAAAAGTTGTCTAGCTCTCATCAGTAAAGAATGGTGCCCTTTATATTCAGAGTCGGCCTTTTGTAGTGTATCAGTGGATTGACCTAATTTTGTTAGAGTAGTAGATCCCCTCTCAACTTCCTGAATCATCATTTGACGACTCCTCTGGAGGCTTTCAGTAACACCCTCAACAGTTGTCGCCAGTTCAGCCTTTGTTTGATTCAATCTACTCATCTGTGGGTTGTTGCTGTGCGATAAGGTCCAAGCGTAACCCCACAGATAGCATTTTAGTAAGGCAGTCCTGCACCATGGCATTCAACCTGGGAAGGTTGTTGGCCCCTGTTGTGCCTCCCGAGATGCCATATGTCTCGATTGATTCAATGTGCCAAGAGGCTTCGTCGAAAGCTTCAGTCCATTATTTTATTACTTGATTTGTGGCAACTACCACGTCATCTTCCTCCGCCATTGACAACAAAAGAAATAGTCACAAAAATCAGATGAATAGAGGCTAAGAAATCAGATGTGCAAGGACTGAGATTTAACGGACCAAAGCTTGTGTCAGCTTTGACAAGCCGAGGGCTGAAAGCTTTGCCTCGCGGACCAACTGTGCTTCTCATGAAACGAGATGAAAGGACCAAAGGATGCTCCTGCAAACCAGATAAAATGTGAACAAGGTCTGTATTGGATAAATTTTGTAAAAGACAACGCCTTTATGTGCTTCTCTGTATCGACGTCGGAGCAAGGGATGAACTAATCATGTAAGGCTGGTGATGGTGCAAGATCTTCTTTGTTGCTCATAGAGGGGCTCCGCATTGTGCTGCCTGCAAGTAAGTAAGTTTCTAAGTTTCATTTTTAGCTTTGCTGGACTCGAACTATTGATCTCACCATGGCTCAGTTCTTCAGCTTCAAAGCTTTCCTGAATGCTGAGCGGTTTTATCGTTATTATACTTAAAAATTTTCAATATTTGAACTCTAGACCACCCAGGTTCAACGCATTTTGGGTTTGTGAAGAGTTCATATTAGCCTGAAAATGCCTGGAGTCTCATGAGAGGAGTGCCAGGCTTTGTCGTTGGATTCCTTCATGCCTGGTGCGAAGGCTAACTCTTCTAGAAAAATCGAATCAAATCATTTTATTTGTGAAAGGCCTTGGAAAATCAGCGTGATTCTTCCTTTATAGTTTGTTGGACAATCCTCAAAATCTGCTCAAAATTAGAAACTGACCAGTCATGAAATATAGGACCACTGTTGAACCAACTTGGTGGAACCAACATCCATCTGCACTGAATTTTGCCTGCACTACACCCAAAACGTTTTCCAACATATTTCATAATAATGGTGCATTCTTTATAATTTTAATTAGAGTATGGTTCATGCTTTCTAAGTTAGAACACAAAGTGATTTTTCCACTTTTTTATAAAGTGATATCAAGCCTTTGGAGAAATAAGGTAATTTTGAAGAGAGGTGTATTAAATTTTTTATTAGGGAGAGATAAGGTGTGATTTTTTGGAGTGATAAGCTGCAATTATTTTTTATATTTTGGAGCTATAAGTATTTTGTAAATTTGGAGCGATAAGTGAATTTGATTGGGTGAAAGTCATTATTGTAATTCAAAGTAATATTTTATTTTGAGAGTGATTGAGTCAATGCAAGTAGTTTTTGAAGACAAGGTGCTTCACGCATTTGTAAGCTTGGCATTCTCATTGTTTGAAGAGTTTCATTCATGATGTTGTGAAGGTGAAGGTTGATGTAATTCACTATTTAATAAAGACAATTTTTTTGTGGTGTTTGTGTCCTAGAGCCACCCGAAATTGGATAAGGGGATCTTAGGTACACCGTGTGTAATGAATGCATGTGCATGACTTGTGTTCAAATTATCTCTTTGTGTTATGCTTAAAACAACTACATGCACATAAGTACACAAGCACAAAGCGTCACATCATCAACTTTATAAGATGATCTTCCAAGCAAGAACATTTCACATTATGTAATCAAAGAAATCAAGTTAAGGATGCTACATCAACAAATTTTTTGCAGCAATTCAACAACAAATTTTTGGCAATTGCACTTGCACCATTTTTTTTAATAAGCTCAATACAAAACTGTAACTTGCAAATCATAATTTGTAAGTTGGATTGTAATCAAAGCCAAATTAAGTTAAATTGTAAGGGCGCATTCTCGGTTGAAACCGACACCCGCGCTTTGAATTGATAGGGAATCAATTAAACCCAGTGAATCCTTTGTTTTTTAACAAAGTCATTCAAATCATTGTAAGCATTTTCGACAGTGTTTGACACCATTCCTTTTTTAAAATCCGCACATTCAGCGAGTACATTCAAGAAAGCACAAAGTATAAGTAATCAATCAAGCAAGATCAAGCATTCAAGCAAGCGAGTTCTAAAAATCCAGCAAATATTAAAAGCAAGTGAGCGTGAGTTCCAAAAAGTTCACATGGTGAAAAGCATTCATTTGTTAAATATTCTTAACAATTTGATCCTCTCAACTGCTAAATACATGGTACAAATCAACAAAACAACTCTTGTTGATATTTCAATGAATCTACAACAAGCACATGAAACAATTGAGTTCCTTCAACTGGAGTCGCAACTTCAAAGAGATGAGTTGCAACTGAAGAATGATGTTTCCAAATCTTTCATCTGTACAGATGAAGATAAAGATGTTAATTCCAAGTCACTGATCCCATCAACTTCAAGTGGCGAAGTGGTTCCTGATCCAGTTCAACTTTCTTCCAAACCAATCATCAAGCCATGGGAAGAACTCCAAAGTAACAAAAATCGACGAGGATTAGGATATGACAAAGATGAAAACAACTTGCATATCCCCGATTATTCTAAGCCGATCAAGTTCATCAGTGCAGGATTTCTTGATCCAATAACATCAACAAGCCATGAGACAGTTGCAGACAAACAAAAATACACCCAAACTGAAGTTGCAGACAAACAAAAATACACACAAACTGAAGTTGCAGTCAAACCAAAATGCCTTCATTGTCAAAGAACCGGTCATCTGGAAGATCAGTGTTTTGATCTCCATCCTTGTCACCATTGTGGCAAATCAAATCATTCATTAGCACAATGCAGCAAACAACAACAATCAAGCAGATTGAAGATCGATTATTCATGGATTGATCCCAGGGAATGGTCATCCACGGTCAGAAAATTGTATAGGTTTTACAATCGAATTCACTTACACATAATGCAACCAACATTAAAAATGAAGATGGTACTCTGGTGCAGTTGAACAGGGGAGTACACCAGTGAAACACTCCTACACCTGAAAGGGGGGAGTTCAAAAATAATTTGAAGAAGATTGTCTCTCCTTTCAGTTGACAAAGGGGGGAAAATGTCAATTTCATTGACAGTGGTTGTTAAACCGAAAGTCTCGACAACATCAGCAAAGTAGCTAGTGGGAATTTTCATTAGCGAGTGAGCATCAACAAATTCGCCAGTGGGCGATTGACAGCAAAGTCAGCAATGAGTAGATTTCAAACACAATAAAAGCAACAGTGAGTTGGTTTTCAGTGTCATCAGCGAGTGGGCGTTCTCTATATTTTGTTAGTGGACGCATGATGCTGATTTCAAGCAAAGGACAGTTGGATCCTTTTACAACTTGGCATGTGAAGGAGTTTTCAAGCGACATTCAAAGATGAATCAGACATGCAGCTAGCTCATGGTCTCTTCATATTGCAGTTTCTTTAGCATCCAGCTTTGGCGGTTTTCCAGGCAGTGTTTTTTTTAGGATCAACTTGAGAACTTGGAAGAGGGTTCCTTGTTCTTATTTTGAACTTATCATTGAGGGGGAATGTTAGCTCACTCTCACATTAAAAACAATTCTAAGTCCAAACGCTTAAATTAATTAAAACATGAAAGTTAGGATTTAATCCTACCTTTCTAGATTGAGTTTGTTCCTCATGGTTATGAGTCAGTTTAGGCTTAGTTGGTTGAGAGATTCTCTCCAACTAGTTAGGCTCCTAGAATAGTGTGTTGTTGAGATATTTTCTCAACCAAGTTTGTTCAAGATAGACATACTATCTTGAGACCAACTTCCTCTTTAATTGTACTATTATCATTCTTTGTACATTGGATTGCATTATGAAAGAAATACAGTAAGGTTGAGGCCTTTTCCGTCATGTCTGGTTTTTTATGTCTCTGATATTTTAATGTATGTTTATTGTAAATCCTTCAAAACAATATTAACAACAATGTTTTTTTTAATGGAGTCAATTTTTAAATTGCATGTAAATGGGCATACTATTGTAAGACATAGTAAGGCATGCGTACCCTTGGGAAATTGTTGGTAAAGTCTTGTGTTACACCTAGGTGATAGGGGGAATGACAGGTTAACACATACCCCAGGCATAAACTTTGAGGAGGGTAGGGGTTGACTTGCTTGGCTAGTTTGGCTAGAATTAGTCAAGGAAACCCCAAGTCGAGGTTTAAGGGGAAAACTTATTGTAAACTTATTTTAATGTCACAATGCACATGTTATGTAAAATAATCTAATGTTAACTATGTATATATTATATATTGTTTAACAAAATTATGCATACTTTTTTTAGGGGTGTTTCATGGGCTCTGGATGGTCGCTACATCCACGGGAAAATCGAGGAAAATCAATCCGAAGGGAACTACCTGTCGGTCAAACAAGCAGGGCCTAACCCCAAGGGCGTCGAGGAGATTTGACCCCGTGACCTCCCAAGTCGTGAGGTACTTAGTAACAAGAACTCGACCAACTAATCTAACCCTTGGGGATTACAAAATTATGTATATATCATATAAAGAAATTGGAAAAAAAAAGGTTTTATGGTTAAAATGTTTGAAGTAATCTCACTATTTTACATTTTGGTCCCTTTTAGGTATATTTTTTTGTCAATTTTCCCTGAAATCCAACAAATATTTTTTGGGTTTAAGTTTTAAGTTTTAAATATCTTGTTCTAATTTTTTTTAGGTACAATTATTATTTAAATTGTTTTTCTTATAAAAGGTAGAATTGATAGGCGTTTCTAGATAAATGTACTTAGCATTAATATGTAAAATCCAGATGTCTTGATTGAGAGGGTCTTTCTTATGAAGTCAAATATGAGAAGAAATGTCCATATTTATTTGACAAGCTATACTTCCAATTCCTCAGTGCAAAGATTTCTTGTTCCATGATGATCACAAAACAAATACTTTAATGTTAAGAACCTTAAATTGTTCATGTTCCCAAGTTTTAACCAAAATATCAATTTCATTTAGGATCTAACTTAATATATGCCCTTTTCTCCATGGAAAACCATAATAATTCCATGAAATAATCCAATGAATCCCAAATTCCTACTCTATCTCTAATAATATCTTTTCAATTCCTAATTATTACCCATTTTCTTTCCTTTCTAACCTATTTTACCTTTCAAACTTCCTTTGAATTCTACTTGGTCTTCTAATGACTTCTTTTACCATTATATCTCAGTGTTGTTTTCTAACCATGGAAAGTTGGTAACTCATTAAGGTAATTTGGGCTAGGCTTGAGATCAAACCAACTAGCTACCACTATAACTGAAGGGCATGTCCAACGGAATTCAAGACAAATATACTAATAGCTTGTGACTTAGCAAGGGATAAGATGTATGGAGACAAATCAATGAGGGGGGTCCCACTCCTAGAGGTGTCTACTCTTCTAGCCTTATCACAATGGGCCAAATATCCTATTAGAGATTATATTTTTGGTTAAAACTTGGTAACATGAACAATTTAAGGTTCTTAACATTAAAGGATTTGTTTTTTGATCGTCATGGAACAAGAAATCCTTGCACTGAAGAATTGGAAGTATAGCATGTCAAATAAATAAGGACATTTCTTCTCATATTTGACTTCATAAGAAAGACCCTCTCAATCAAGACATCTGGATTTTACATATTAATGCTAAGTACATTTATCTATAAATTTGTTACTTAACGCCTATCAATGCTACCTTTTTTAAGAAAAACAATTTAAATAATAATTGTACCTAAAAAAAATTAGAACAAGATATTTAAAACTTAAGAAATGAAAGTAGTATCCTCCTACTAGGAGTTTTAATGGTAGAACTATAACTAATTAATTTATTCTTCTAAGCAATTATTCCAACCCTAATTCTCTTTAGCTAGATTAGGACCTTGTTTTCTCTAACATGTGCAAAAGAAACTCCAAAAACTTGATCATTTGGTATTCAACTATTTAAACTCTATAGTTCTCAAGATCTAATAATTCGTAAATGATCTTACAAAGTGACTGAATTTTAAGTAGATGACTTCCTCCTCAATCACCAAAACTTTAGTTTAAATGCTCCCAATAACATATCAATGCTCATCCTCGCACTTTATTATATATATATATATTACACACTAAATTTAAATATATTCACCTCAATAATAATAAAACAACATTACTTTTTAGGTATATTTTTTTTGTCAATTTTCGCTAAAATCCAACAAAGATTTTTTGGGCTTACGACTTTTAAGTTATGTACTCTATATAGCATCCAAAAATACAATTTAAACATATGATATATATATATATATATATAGAGAGAGAGAGAGAGAGAGTGTGTGTGTGTGTGTCACTACAAATTCGTTTGGGATCTATCAAGGGATGTGAGTGATGAATTTTTTTTTTTTGCACTCTAAAAGAGGTTTGCACTTGAAGAGATGTAATCCCTCTCGACGCATGCTAGATCCACACTTAAGATGGATCTATTCTAATTACTAAATTAGAATAAGAAATTGAGGTTCATAACTTGAATGGTTAGGAAGTAGGTATTGCATTCTTGTTATTTGAGCTCAAATCTTTAATAAGATATTTGGCCCATTGTGATAAGGTTAGAAGAGTAGACACCTCTAGGAGTGGGACCCCCATCATTGATTTGTCTCCATACATCTTGTCCCTTTCTAAGTCACAAGCTATTAGTATATTTGCCTTGAATTCCATTGGATATGCCCTTCAATTATAGCGTATAACTGAAGGGCATATCCAATGGAATTCAAGACAAATATACTAATAGCTTGTGACTTAGCAAGGGATAAGATGTATGGAGACAAATCAATGAGGGGGTATATAATATTTAAATATTATTTTTTCAAAAACTATGTCATTTAATATAGCCGTTACCTATTAATATTTTTAATAAATTAATGAAATAATATCATTATTTAAATATTTTTTTTCAAAACTCGCCGTTTAATATAGTCGTTACTTAATAATATTTTTTTAATATATTAATATTATAATTTAAATATTATTGTTCAAATATAGCCGTTACTTGAAATTGTGTCTCTATATTTCTCTTTATTTAAGCCTTTGCTATGGTATGCCTCTTCATCTGGTCCTGATGATGAACCACACTTGTTGATTCGAAATGCGTCGGCCAAAATATTCTCTTATGTGATTTCTACCGAAAGACTTTGCTTAATTCATTATGGATCACAAAATCTTGAATACAGAAACATAACTTCATCGTAACTTTAAATTAAAATAAATATAACTAGCAATTGCACCGCATGTTGCAAAGGAAACATTGTAAGGCAACAAGGTAGCATAGAAGATAGAAGTAAATTTTTTATGCAATTTCGTTTATTTACTGACGTTTGTGTGAAAAATATTTAAAAACTAAACTTTACATCCTTGAGCTACAACAATTAGGAAGGACTGTAGTATGAGAATCCCATCTATATCTGCTTTTTCGGAAGTATGTTCATTGATAATATGTGCTTCCTCAAAATGTCTCTAGTGTGTACCTGCCAAATACATAATTGGAAAATAATATTATTAATCGCTCAAAGCTGTTATATATATATGTACTTTTACAAAGTTGCATAACTGACAAATAATTCCAACTTCTTCATCCAAGACAAACTCGTGCCCATCAATGCACAAATGATTATCTTTGTCATATTATGTATCTACTTTCATCGAGTTGCCAGGTATTGTTGTGTGTTAGGTTCCTATACCAATAGGAGTCATAATTTTGAATGACTAAGGTTAAGCCTTGGAATATTGTACATACCTTTGCTTTTTGCAAATGTTTTCCATATTAAAAAATTAAAAAATGTAAAGAGGGTATGTCCTAAAAGAAAAATCAAAGGACAAAAAGAATGACAAAAGGTAAAAAAAAAATGAAAATATATGAACCCCGAAAAACAAAAAGAGACCAAGAAAGTGAGCAAGTCTAAATGCCACTACTATTTACTTTTATGCATAATAATGATTTTGTGCAGCTTGTTATTGATGCCACAATCCATGGTAATCAAACTGTTTAATCTTAATTATATCATGCTTTGAATTTTATGTTTATAGTTAGAGAATAAAATCTGACCAAACAGTTTAATCTTGGCAGATCATTAGATAGGTAGAGAAAATTAAAGGAGCTCATCAATTTAATCTAAGCCCTTGGATGATATAAGGTTAGAAATATATAGTTTGTTTGAATAAAGAAAAGATAGAATAAGGGTTTGCTAACCTAAATGCGCCCAAAGAAATGAAAAAAGCATGTTAGGGTAAGAAATGGGTAAGTAGAAGAAAGGTTGCTAAACTACAAAGTTGATTGGGTCAAAACATATGCATCATGCTTAGGCTCATATTTCAATATGTATGATCAATTGTGGAAGCAAAGGTTTGCAAGTTAATATGGTTAACTCCCCCTCATTCATTTTTCCCTTACTTACTAATTTCCTACCCACAAGTATGCTCCAACACTTTAAATCCTTCAAGTCAAAGAGGCTCAGAGAATTTCTCTGTCTTTTGGAGGGATTGGACCCTCGGCTTAATGACTTATGGACATCAAGTGCTAGAATCCCCTTCATAAAATCCATTCCCCCCTCATTTCCCTAATAAAACCCCTTTTCCTAAGGTTAAAACTCTTTTTCCTAGGAAAAGTAAAAACAACTCCATGTTAAAGCCCGTTTCATTCTAAAAACCCACAAAAAGTACTTTATCCTAAGTGCCAAATGTATGAAATAAAATGCGCATATTTTACATTATGCTAAGGATATAGTCACTCCGCTCATCACTTTTCATATTAATTTTTAATTTAATTATATAAATTCTTAACATACCTATCCCCGTATATTAAATAAATCCCTTAAACAAATACCCCTGACCCTTAGTTTTAATAAAAAATATGCAGTTTACCCCTTATCCCAGCAAAATAAATAAAACCTGTCATTAAACCCCGCCCGATCGACTAAACCCATGATTAAGTCTTAATTAATCACAAATTGTCGGGAATTAAAGCTCTCGCCCCCCCTGAAACCCATGCTCTTATCTCCCGCGAACCTCCTTTGCCCGACTGTCGTCCGATCATCTGTGCCCAAATCAAACAGCGCACAGCCATATCAGCTGCGCTCGATGGCCGATCGTTACCCGCCCGATAAATTGGTTTTCCCCTGAACCCCAAATGCTACGTGTCAGGCGCGGAAGTAGATGGGGTGACCCCTCCTCAATACCGCCTTCACCACAAAAGCGGTGCGATGGCCTGGGAAACTACCTCCCCGCTCAAACTGATAAACCACCTACTATTCATAATATAAAATTCCGCGACAATTTACCCATTACCCGTTAAAACCCCGAAAACCCTCATTTTCATGCATTTTACTCAGTTACACAGTGAAACCTATCAAACCCTTTTGGGGCCACCCTGAGCCTCTAAGACATGATTTCACCATGGATTCCCTCCCGAACACCTTCCGGACTCTGTCCACAGTTCTTCCCAGTTTCAGTATGGCCTCCGGTCACCTCCTCGCAGACCTGTGTTTTATTAACAAATTGTTGTATTTTGTAGGTAATTAGCAGAAGACCGGAGCTTGGATAAACAGTTTCGATACGAGTCGCAAAAATTGTTTACTCCAAGACTCAAAAGGAAATCTATTTAAAAACCTTCATTCATAAGAAGAAATTAGTTATACACAGAACAGAGAAATAAATCATTCACACAGAGACATTGGTTGTTAAAACAAAGGAACCAAACAAAACATACAGTCAAAACACAAACAGATCAAACATACAGAAAGTTGATAAATATCCATTACCATATGCTGATACATATAAAAAACTAAATGATTTACTATTGAAATACACAGTAAAAAGTTAAAATGTACAGTAAAAGTAAAAACATAGTAAAGGATATTGACAGGTCATCAAATTAAAAGTGTATCAGATTGAAAAATCAAAGTGAAGATAGATGAAAAAACAGAGCAGAAATGGTACATTTTCCAGAAATTTCTTGTTTAAGTCATAATTTTGTAGAAACTATTATGGCCAACAAAAGATGCATTTTGAGAAATGGAAGGAGGTTTGTGTTCCTAAAAGGCCAATATACAAAAACCTATCTCACTTTTTACACAGGTATTACAAAAATGGAGATAAATGCATATCTTCACAGCCTATTTTTCGGACTATGCAAAGTCATGTTTTTAACATATTTTTGCAGAGAAAATTGTGAACAGCTGGAGGTGAATTTTGGTAAACTGAAAGAGGTTTATTTCAATAATATACTTATCTACAATATCCTCTTTCACTTTTTACATATCTATCTCGGATTGAGATATAAAAAGGTATCACTGGACCCTAATTTTGCATTTTCTAGGGCAGAATACACAAAGGAGGGATGTAGTTAGTGACTTGGAAGCCTCATCATCAATTAAGAGTTGCTATCAAATTAGAATTTCTCTTCTTTGTTACCAACAATCCATAAATATAGTTCCAAATAGATTCATTAGTTTTGAGTGTCATTTATTTAAGTTCTATTAATGTAAAACAACTGGAGATATTTGTAAAACCAATCTTGATATTTTGTCAAGATATTTCAGTTTAGAATTTGTATAAATACTTCTTCATTTGAAGTATTTTGGGTGGATTCTTAGACATTTCTATAGACTTCTTGGTCAAAATACTGTAGACTTATTGCATCACTGAATGAGCCAACAAGATGGATTGATGAATAAAGACAAGATATTTCACAAGATTCATGTGTTAAGCAAAGTGCAGACAAGTATTTTCTCATGTTATTGTTATCTTTCTTAAAGTTTTTCCATAATCTTTAATGTGTTTCTATATCTGAATGCTATAACTGGAATGATATGTCAGAATTTGTTTAATTACACTTTCTTTTAACTGTTATGCATTTGAATGTTTTCTACTGATATCTTAGTTAAGGAATTCTTAATTGCTCCTTAGTTTAGGTTGTTTCCTTATAATCTATATCAAAGGATCCTTAATTGTCTTTTGTTTCTGATTACCCTCTGTTCCTCATTTAAATCTCGGTCTTAGAATTCTTAATTTCTCTATCACCCTTATTTAAACCATTTCATCTTCCTGTTGCAAAGACCTACACTTTACTCTGCTAGCTTGCCCTCTGAACATTCCCTTTAGTGAGTTGATCCAGTCTGGTTGCTCTCCTATTGACTCCATATCCCAATGGTATAAAGACATCATTATATCCATCTGCTTTAAGGATCCCAGCATCAAATCTCCAATACAAATAAAAAAAACCCCTGAACATTCATAACTAGCCTGAAATCCCAGCAAACAAAGCTAAATCATATAGAGAGAGCCCTCTCTGAGCCATAGGTTGGCTAGAGCCTATGCTTAAAAGTTAGTTTGTGGTTACCTCGGTCATTTTCTTTCTTCTAATAAATTCTAGAGAAAATTCTGAGTGATAACATATTGTTTCTTTGGTCCTATGCTAGTTAACCAATGGAAGAATATCAACATAAATAAAATCATCAAACAAAAAAGATGAGCAATCACAATTTTTGGATTGCTTTAGCACATATCAACCAAGTACCTCTCTAATGTACCTTCCATAATATTTTTCCTTCAATAGGGGAATTTTGAGATCTAAAATGGGTCTCCTAAGGAAATTATCAAATAATAGTGAAAATAATAAAATAATATTAGATTACATCATCAAATTTTGGAGGGAAAAAAAGAAAAAATTATTTTTTCAACTCGTGTTTTCAACTTATCTTCCTATGAGTTTACTCAAATTTCGAGTAGAAACACTCGTTGGATGAAAAATTTGATTCCTCATCCAAAGAGTAACCATGTTGCATACTTTCGATGAACCCTACTACATGAAAAATGAGAAATACATGAAAAACATGATTGCAATCACGTTTTTTCATGTATTTGTCATTTTTCGTGTAGCAGGGTCCATCAAAAATATGCAACATGGGTACTCTTTGGGTGAGAATAAAATTTGGCATCCAATGAGTAATCCCACTTGAAATTTGTGTAAAACCTTAGGGAGATAAGTTGAAAATATGAGTTGAAAAAATAGTTTTATTATTTTATTATGTTTTAATCTTTTTACTTTTTTACTCCAAAAATGGTGAATCATCCCCCATGGTTGACATCATCACATTGAATCCTATTGGCTCTTATAAAGTTTATTTTGGTTGTACATTTTTCTTAGGAGGCCCATCTTAGACCTCAAAATTCCCCTAATGGTTGAGAAGACTCACTAATTTGATTATGCAAATAAATTGATATCGAGAGCTACATAAACACATGACAATCCCCTTAGACAAGTAACAATATCGTTCCCACTCCTTGTTTCTAGGTATATAATTTGATGCATTGGAAATTGCCAATTTCACATAAGCACATTTACCAAAGATAAAAACCATTACTTGAAAATAAGGTGCAGTATGAACATCATAATAACAATGCAAGAAAAAGATCCACATAAAAAATAGTAAATATGTAATGTACAGCTATATTCATTGAACAACTAAGCACCTAACCTGATCTTGAATAATATAGCTTCTCACAATGTTGTTTTCTTTATGTAGAAAGGATGGTTGGGAAGAACTTGATAGGAGCATGTGGATGAAAGTCCGTACATAGGCATCAATGAGTGGAGACTACCAGCCACGGTGAGAGTAAGGGTGTTCAATAAATATGGAGTTACATTTCACCAACTCAAATAAAGAAAAATCTGACATCAAAATTTAAGAAAATAATTATAATCAAAATTAATGATTATAATTAAGCTTGAATTAAGGAATCCATTATGGCTAACCATTAATGTCTTTCGATGGAATCTCAAAACATAAACTATATGTAATCTGTAAATTTGAACTAACATTCATTACTACATCGGAATTTCAAATCACTACTACCAAAACAAAATTTGGTCTTCAAGGATCATATGCAAGGGCACTCACACAAAAGTTTTTGGTGTCCTCACAGATTTGTAATTCTCTTTTTTAGGCTCCATAGATCAATTCTAAAACAAAGTTTCAGCTAGTAGAATTTGAAGCTTTGTATTCACTCTCATTAATAAATTCCAAATCTTTGACTTGTGAGTCCGAGGAATGTGGCCCTCAAGAATTAAAATACTTGAACTCCTTGTAAGGTACCTTCCTATCTGCTTTGTCTCTTTAGACATTTTGGCATTTTCTTCATTGGTGAAAGTGTAAAACAAAGAGTAGCTTAGTATTAACACACTTTCCTTCTTATGCCACTCATGTAGCATTTTTATGTTGTTAATAATACAGAGTTGTCTGATGGGTGCTTTACATGACATAGACATTACAAATCCTCTAAAATGGGACTCCCTTATTGTGAAGTATCTTAATGGGCTCATAATTTAAACAAAAATGTTAACATTCCACTTTTTAAACTCCCTTTGCCATGTATGCAGCATGCTTTTGGGGCAATGATTAATGGTTTCCATGTTGGAAAAAACTCAGATAACTTTGTAAGAAACTTATAATCATGAGTGATTTTCCTGTCACAGGAGCATGATCAATAATGCAACCTCCAACATGATCCCTACGTGATGATGCCTCCATTTCATCTGGGATTAATGAACTAACAATGTTTCTCCACGTGAATTCAAATCCCCGTTTATGGTGAGCATTCATTTTCTCCTCCAACTCTAGAATTATTTTCCATACGGAATTGGGATTCTTAGACAAATCATGATACTGGAAGGATGGGAATCCATTTAGGGAACCCAAAATGGAAATTTCCATGTCTCTAGAAAAATTATCCTTGTGCACTTGACAACTTGATATGCTTATGCTTCTTCCTCAATTCCATACTCCTTGTATGTTGAAAGGTACAAATGGAATATCAATCGATTTAGGGTTAGAGAAGATGCAATAAATTCCTTTTCCTATTTTGACCAAAATTTAACCACAAACAAAACTATTTTTGATGTCCAATGGAAAAGTATCCCTATCATGTGTTTACTTACAAATATCTCAAAGATGTTATTTATCTATACTTATACAAAATTGCAAAACTGGCAAATAAGTTTAACTTCTTCATCTAAGACAGACTTGTGCCCATTAATGCATAAATCATGTCTTCATCTTCTGTATTTACTTCCGTCGAGTAGCCAGGTATTGTTGTGTTTCTTGAGTCCTATGCCAATCAACCAATGGAATACTATCAACATAAATAAAATAATCAAAACAAAAAGGATGAGAAATCACATTTTTGGATTTCTTTTGTCATATCAATCAAGTACTTCTCTAATGTATCTTCCATACTATTTTTCCTTGTTGAGAAAACTCACTAATTTGATTATGCAAATAGTTTGATATCAGAGCTACATAAACACAAGGCAAGCCCCTCAAAGAATTAACACTATCACTCCCACTCTTTGTTTCTATGTGCATAATTTGATGCATCAAAAACTGCCAATTTCACATATTAAGCACATTTACCAAAAATAAGAACCATTACTTGAAAATAAAGTGTGATATGAACATCGTTATAGTAACGCAAGAAAAAAATCCACACATAGTTGGATTTGAATTTGTTTTCCATCCAGCTCCTATGGAAAACAATAGAATATTAAATTTTTTGTTTGAAACCAATATACAATGTTTTGATTCTCTACTTTCCCATAATTAATAGCAATTGGTCTCATAAGATAAATATTTACAAGACACCACTGCAGCCTCCATATCGTCGAATAACAATTAGGAAAAATAAAAAGCATATATGATTTTGTAGATGGGAAAGTATGCCTAAGAGTCCATATATGAAATTAATCAACACTTCATCTTTGAAGCCAAGAAATTCATTAGTTGTATTGGCTATTGAAGGCGTAATAAAATCCATGTTCACTTTTGCCATATCAACTTGCATGTTCAGGTGAAGCAATAAACTAAAATAAACTGATGGCTATATAAAAAAAAAAATAACAACATCACACTCATTGCTTCAAACTACAACTTGAAATAGGAACATCTTATTGTTGTGAACACATAATATCTAAATGATGTGAACCCAAAGACATTCATGAAAATTCAATATATTCAACATCAAGAAGAAAAAAGGAACCTTATATTTTGAGTTTTAAACAAGATATTGAAATCATAAATAGAAGGAACCTCTGCTAAAAAATTCAAATCAATAATCATTGATGCTCAAATTGCCACAAATTCTTGATAAACTTAAACTTCTATTGTATACAAAAACTCTGCATCATGGTTTTGAATTGACTCATTAATAGCTAATCATCATTCAATTTATCAAAATGAATAGAACCACTAACATCAGAAACAACAACGACAAATATTGCAATAGCCCTTAAAGTGCAAAAATAAAATCCACGTGGTGTTGAATTCAATACCATGCTCAAAACCTAGTGTATGAGTGTATGATAAATTTGGTTGTACTTGACATCTAATTGTTGTGCAAGTTGACCCAAATCTTTCTTGTTTACTGATGGGGAGAAGAACCTGCAATCAAATAATGAAATCCCACTAAATCACCCATTACCCAACAAACGGACACAATATAAAACCAACCTATTCATCCCAAAATGATAAACCTTGACATCACTGCCACATGTATGTCCCTAGCTCACAGGATTTCTAAAAGGGGATACTGATAAAGATCGGGAGATTAAGGACCGAGGGATCATGATGAGTTTCTTAAGGCATTAACTCGGGCTTTAAGTAAAACAAAGGAAGCCTACTTGGAAATGGCTGATAAGCTCATCGTTGAAAATCCGAAGGTTGCTTTGATGGGATTTTGTGTGCTCATAATGCAGATGAAGGAAGGATAGGGCAATCCTGACCAAGAAACTAAAGGTTGATCTAGGTGAAATTGCTTCTAAACTTTAGGGAGTGGGAGAATCTTGTCACTATAGAGACTTGGAACGAATCAATGAAGAAACCTCATACAATTTGGAGACATTATATGGAATCTAAATCAACCAGGAAATAAGCCAGCCTTGGGTGTTGTGTAGTTATCCTTGGATCATGGTACTGGTGTTGAAGAGGCAAGATCATATTTCTTTATTTTGTAATCAACAACATACACTCATTTTAATTGATCTTCAGTGATTTATATTTTGTTTAAACTCTCTAATTATTTACCTCACCCAATTTTCATACTCTATCGAGGGTCTGTGGAAGCATGCCATGTGTACTTCCTGCTACCTAATTTGGAATCCATGCTCTGTGACTTCGTCGGGCGGGAGCCAACAACATGGATTTCGACAAGTTCACTACCATGCACTGCTCTATGAGAGATCATTTGCTTGGCTTCGACACCCCGACTATTGCATTGGGTGAGAGGACCTCCCACCAACTAATTTAATATCAATGGCACCTTCCTTCCCAGGCTTTGGAAACAGATGAATAAGAAACCCTTTATGCGAATTTGGTCCTTGAATTGAATTCAAATAGACATGGTGAAATAACAATAAGATTAGCAAAAACTAGTTGATATTGTCTGAAATCAATCCTGGTGATGCTGACAAAAAACCATTATTCCCACAAACATAGAGGATGTTTGCATATTATGATCATTGTGAGAGAGTAGCAGAGAAAAGCCACCCGAGATGTGTGAGGTATGGTTGGTTTGTTTGATTAAAGGAGGACAATGTTGGTATCAAAATATATGTCCGAAACCTTGGTGAGTTTAACCATTGTCGAAATAGTTCATTATTAATAATTTAACTAGCTCATTTTTTACCCGCACCAAGTAGACTCGCTACGAAATCAAGACACAACTTGTCTTGCTTCTTATAAATGAAAATAGGGAGTGATTCCAAAAACAATTTTCATTCACCTACCAAATTTCATACGGTAAATGTTGTAAGAACAAATCAAGTCAAATACTTCCCTCCAATAAATCAATTTGCATTAAAGACTAAATAGACATGTCAGCCATCTATATATTTCCAGAGTGCCCTTTACCTAGTTTATAAATATTGAATGCTAGTTTATCATTTAGATTCTCCTAACAATCCATAGAAATAAATTCCTTGGTGGGGAGTATATAATGATCTCTTTGATTTCAATGGGGACAAAAGTGTGAAAAAAATACAGAAACTCCTCCCTTTTTTGCTGTAAGATAAACATTGACTAATATACAAAAATGCATTTGGATAATTAACAACACAAAGTTGAAACCTCATGTACCTTAAAACTAAAACTTGTAAATAAATGAATCAAGATAGCAGTTTGAAAGTTAAAACGAAACATGTTTTTTACAGCCCTTTGGAAAAGAAGAAGAAGAAGCTAAACCTTATTTTTTTTTACAATGCTTCGAAGTTTATACCATACTGAGCCTATAATCCATTCATGTGCTGACAAAACTATTAAGTTGCTTTGGCAATGGAACAAGAGAAACCCCTCATAAATTGAAATTGAAAGCTTCAAGAAAAAAAACACACGCTACTTATAGTCGTTTTACAATTAGGGTCATTTGGTCAAGTTAGTAAATTGAGATAAGCCTCTTATAAAAAAAAAAACCATTGATTTTGCACACTGTTTGGTAATTGTCGCCATCTTTTAATATAGAATACAAGGCAAGTATGTTGAACTAAATCGTCCAAATTTTAGTAGTCTCTGAAAGCAGCTCTTAAAGAATTTACCCTTGCAAACCTCCAAGCTCATTATCTTAGGTGATTTCATCATAAAATTTACTTTGTATAAAATTAAATCTCCGGATTTTTTTTTTAATAGTTGATATTGTATACAACGTTTTGCACTTTGATCCTTATATAATATATAAACATACATGTACTATATAGATGCTACAACTTCCCACAACAATCTCCACCCAAATTATCCAAAAACATGACACCCAGATTGAGATCCATGTTTGTATACAGTAAATCGATCAAGGGCAGAAGAAATCCGTCATCTTATCAATTGTCAAAGAAGAGGGCCACGAAATAGACAAAAATCTTTTGAAATTAGCAGCAATAACATTATTATTGTTGTTAACCTTTCCTGCTAGTAACTCCAACTGACAGGCTGTGGACAACGATGTCAAAGCTGGGGGTGCACAATAATTGAAATTCCGTGAATCTTCTCCTCATTTTGTAGGGCGTGATCACACACCTCTTTAAATCCTCACACTGAAGTATCGTTGCAATGGACATTCTTTTTCTCCTTTCAAGACTGAAAACAGAAAGAGTGTGTAGTAAATATTCCCACTCACAACATTGGTAAAATCCAAAATAGTGTTTTATTTAAAATAAAAATAAATAAATAAATAAAAGTGGAAAACCCAATACATTATTTGATGATTAAAAATAAAAAGTATGACTGATAATTACAATAATTCCTAAAACCAAACCTAATGATTTTTATATAAAACCCCAGGGAAAAATATGTGGAAAACCACAATTTATTCCAGAATAGTCTTTCTGTAAAAATGAAATAAATAAATAATTGGAAACCCAACATATTGTTCGATGATTACAATGCACTGTCGGAAATGACTAACTGAAGACAAATTCATTACAATTATATGAAAACCCAAAAAATAAGAAGTAAACATGAAGATACGAACCTCGCGTTGTTTGATAAGCTGACCTAGATCTGTGTGAACTGAATACATGCAACCTTGAGCTCCATAAACTTTAGGTCCTGTTGATGCCTTGAAAATCGTTGCAACAACATTGGGGGATAACCACCCGGTCCGGACCTTAGTACAGCTCCTTTTCCGTTTGAGATGGTGGCTCTGACTGGATATAACGGGACCAGTTTCCCGATAATGAATAAAAGGGGTGGATGAGTGATGGGTTGTCTATTCTAATGATAGGCGGATAACTTAATCTATCAACAAAATAAGAAAACTAATACTAATCCCGGGAACCATTATTCTTTGTAAATGCAGCGTTTAATGATCTTTGTCTATTGACAGGCATGTAGATGACTCTGTAAAATCAACATAGATATTCATTCATTCAAAGATTACTTTATTTAAATAGTTAAACAAAGTGATTAACACAAGATTATTGCATTTACCATTTATATCATCGATACATACATGATTGAAAGAAAAGCATACTATAAACAGCCAATAGTGGAATGCATAAAGGATGTTGTTAAAACACATATATATGCGATAATAGCAGGAGCGATCAAATGACAATTCATATAACAAGAATGAGTACAGACATAGATAATAGTACCATATGAGCTGCTAATCAATCCCAATATCAATCTCTATTTGAGATTCTTCCTTCAACGCAGAAATGCTTTCAAACAAAGACAGTAGTGCACATTTGTATAAAAACTTTCCTTATCAAAATCAGAATGATTGGTCCAGTTTCATAAAAGAAATATCCCTGAATACAAGTAGTGCAACTTCAGGTTAAAAGTCATATACAAAACTTTACGACCCTTTCTAAATGCATGAAAGGGTCTATAAATACTACTAAACTAAAAAAATCTATGAAAACAAAATCCTACTTAATTGGCATCAATTAATTCTATCTATCTTCTTGGGAGTGATCTGGCAGTCGGCGATGTGAATCATGACTCAGGCTGTTTGCCTTTAAACCTGAGCTGGCTTATCGCAAACATTGGCTCCACTTTGGGTGGTCTGTTGAGGTGCAAACTGAGTTGGGCAGCAAAGGTGGCATCCTGAATATCGGGGATAATATACCCGATCGCATCTGTGAGGCATTTGAGGGCGGCTCTCTGGCTGTGCGGCTTCACTAAAAAGAACCAATAAGCATCCCATGTCAAACTGTTGATTCCCGCAATTAACCTTCCATTTTTCTCCAGCTCTGGGTAACATGATTTCTCCAACATCTTCATTGTTGTTAATTGGCCTGGAGTACATTGAGAAATCATGTTAGACAAGTAAAGAGTATTATTTACCAATTCAACCAGATTACTAGTGGTTGTCTTGCATCTTAAAATCGCTCTTTCTGCCTTCATTAACTGAGATTTCCATTCTGTAAATAATATTTCTTTGTGCGATTCTAGGATCCTTGGTAGGTTAGTTGCCTGTCCCTGATCGGAATCTTGCCATTCCAGGAAATTTGTCAATGTTTCTTCGGCTTGATCCAAATCTGTCCTTGCCTTTTCTACTTTTTCACTTATGGATGCCGCTAAGTCGCACAATGGTTATGCCTGCGTGATTTGCTGACACAAAAGCTTCATCTGATTTATCAATCCTTTGTTTAATTGAAATGCCTCTGCTTTAAACTCATCTACCTGCGGGAGCTTTTTCGTTTGCTCAAGTTGAGCTGATAATTGAGCGATCTGCTCATCTTTGGATTTTACCATTTGTTCATTTGATGCTTTTAGTTGCGCCAATGCCTCAGATAACTCCTTTTGCTTTTGGACTGCATTGTTGTCAATCCTCTGTTTTTCTTCCTGCAATTGCTTAGTCAGCTAATTGTTTATTTGTTGTTGCACTAGCAATTGTTGTTCTGCCTGCTCTGCTTTTTGCTGCGCTTCCGATAATTGTGCCTGTAGCGAAAAGATATCTCGATCTTTTGTCTTCAATAAACTGCTCACCTTTGATGCTTTATCTATTGTCGCCGCCGAATAAGCTCCAGCATATTGCGATAGCTTTGTCAAGTCATCAGAGGGGTCAAATTCTTCTTTCCATAGCACATTGCCTGTTACTTTTTGTTCTGGGAACAAAGAAGGTTGATCAGTCCTTCTCCTCTTCCTCTGTCGTTTCACTATAGCTTTATGCTTTGGGCTATAGAAGACATCCAAGGGAGGAATCTCTTCAATCTGCAAAATGACTTCGCCCGAAGGATCCTTTGGGATTATTTCCGCTTCTTTTGATTTGGGTGGGTCGTTGGTTTCACCTGAAACCTGCTTTGAAGTCGCCTCTTGTGTATTGACTTCTTTTGAAGTCTCTTCATCTTTAGAGCATTCTAGATTGTCGATAATCGAATTAAATTGTTGTCATTCCTGGAGCAATTTCGCATCAATCTGTGTATCTTTACTTGTATTCAAACTGCTCTGTTCTTGCTCTTTCGCCTGGGTCTCTTCTTGTCTTTGCTCATGCACTTCCTCCTATTGCTTTGACGTAATAGGTGGTTCTTTATCAAGTCGCTGCTCAGGCTCACTTGATTCTATTGTTGGAGTCGTCGCTAACAGGTCTAGAGGCAGAGTTTGCAACCTCTGCTCTCTAAGTCTGTTAAATTCGACTAGCCCTTCATCTTTGTATTCAATTATGGCGAGCAATTTAACTTGATACATTGACTCGGCCGATGCGAACAAGTCCTCAAATCTGTCTTCTTTATGCTCGAACTTGGCCAATTTGGCGTGTTTGAGTGCATTATAGGCGACTTTGTTTGGATCGAATCGCCTGCTCAGTAGAGTTGCTAGGGTGAGTGAATATATTTTCTCAGCTTCTTTCTCTGCATGTTTGAGATCATGCAGAGTGTAGATACCAATTCTCAAAGGAAAAGAGGGCCAGACGTGCTTCTTATCTTTCTTCAGAGTTTGTGTAACCCCATCGACGTTGATTTGATAGGCTATTTCGTTGGCCAGTAGTTTATCAGGGTTGTATAGAGGAAGAATGTGGGGCTTGGCTTGACTGCCAAAACTCTTATATAAGTGAACTTTTCCTCCCCGAACCAACTCCCTATGGAAGTTAAATCAATCCCTGCTTGGTAGGAAATCTTAGGGGCAGGCTTATTGAAAATAGAATAATGAATGGGCAACATGAAACCGTTGCAAATTTGATACAAATGGTGTTTGTAGTTGGTCTTCCACAACTTTTGATGGTATATGTGGACGGGTGTAGGGTCATGCGACATCCACCTCCATTCGAGCACAGGAAACTCAGAATTAAAACACAAGACATCTAATACATAGGCACTATAGTAAAATGGGGGAATGAACCTCTCAGTGACGCGAGACTTGAATCTGAAATCAAGAATTGCAGATGCTAACTTATCGGACAGTATATCTGCCCAATCCATTATTTCGCCACTACATGCTGCCTCCATTAAGGGGACCATTTCTATGGTAAAATTGGCCGAATCATGTAATCCCCACAATCTGCACATCATTATCCCAGCATAGCAATAAGGAGAGCATAGAGAATCGACCGAGTACTTACCCGAAGATTCGTGTTTGTGCTTTGCTAGATTTTGTCTCCAACCTCGAATGGGTTCGGATTCAATCTCATTCTCAGCTCGGAATTTCTCTAGGAATGTCGTGTTATATTTCTTCTCTGCCTCAGGCAAATGATACATTTGCCTTAAATCCTCGGCTCGAAAGGAACCGAAAATTCTCCCATCTGTGGTGCTGAAAGTTCTGTCGGTAATCGGGATTTCCTAAATCGCCCATCTTACCACATCTGTACATGGGAGGATTTTCTCCCGAGCCGCTATTCGATGAAGAAAAGAGTTGGCTAAATCGCTTAGATTAGCCTCGGATTTGCTAGTGCTGTCAGCTGAGACTTGTATTGTTGTCACCCTCGGCTCTTTGGCTTCGATCAGATTATATGTGCCTTGCCAAGTAGCTCTGGTAAGTCCTAGGCATGTAGTGTCCGATATGAGTCCTTTCTTTTTGGTGCTTTGATCAACAACAAGTTGCCCTGTGGCCGGCGAAGCGGAAGCCATTGTGGTTTTCTTGGATTTCTTCCCCATTCTGCTTAAATCTGTGTCTGCGGAAGAATTCTGCACAGAGATGATAATGGACGTAATACAGAAAATGATAGCGTGAATCGAATAGACTGAGATATATATTGATGAATGCATGGCGAACGATCGACTTAAGGTGGCCTCGAATAAAATCTGTAAAAAGATCGCAAGCTTACTGTTTCATTAAATGGTCGTTAAGACCTGTCAATCCTATCAATGCCCATCAATTCGATTAATGGCCGAATGATTTGTTTGAAGCTTGCCTTGGGTGTTTTGGCGGTTGAGCGCAGATGAATGGCTCTTCGAAAGATAAGGCCTTAAATACGAATAAATCGTATTAAACCCACTTTTAAGATTTTCTTTGAAAACTGCGCTTTTGCTTTTATCGCAATCGGGCGTCGGGGGGGAAATCATAAATCATTATATTGGTTTCATTTGCAATCCCCGATCGCCGATAGCGATATCGCATCGCGTCGGGAGTAGCGAGTGGGGCAGTTAAAAAGGCGTGCATAGTTGATTGTCGATTGCCGATAGCGATATCGCATCGCATCGGAGCAAGAGGGATCTTTATTGCGTTAATTCATTATCGCCGATATCCGATAGCGATTTCGCATCGGAGAAAACCAATATGTCCTCAAGTTGTGTTCCCTTTGTCATTGCGATATGCGATCTTGCGATCGCTTTATCGCAATGACAAAAGATTAATCATTTATGTTAAGGCTTTTGATTGTTTTATCCGAAAAGGTTGTTGATAATGCTTTATTTTATTTTTTCAGACCTTTTTGAATAAAAGTATGTTGATACCAATTAAAATAAAAATTAAAAAGGGACCCATTTCATATTATAGTTTTGGGATAAAAATGATATGAAATGGGGGGTTGTTGTAGGGCACAACAGGTCCATATTGGACCTCGGTTTAGATGGGCCTGTCCAAGTGTTTGGATTCAATATACTTTATGTATTATTTAGATTAAATGTATCATTACATACAAATGCACACATAAAAACAAGAGTTGATAAATCACCTACAATCCTATAGTCTCCTCAGTGCACCCAATCCATAACAAAGTCAACAAAATCAATTATGCCAATGTTGAACAACTCTTTTAACATGGTTAAAATAAATTGATACACTATGCTAGTGCATGTTTGTTAAAAGGGACATTTTTCAACAAAACTTTTCATAGCCATATGAATATTCGAAGGAAATCGATGTAACAACAAGCAAACTAAGTATACATGGTTTATTTATGACAAGGCTTTGTGGTTTAGCTAATGCATACCTCTCAAATGGATGATTTAGATCTCTAGAGCCATGATGAGAATATAGGTGCTTATATCTATGAGTTATGTTAGAATAATGAGCTTTGCTGGCTCAAAAAAAAAAAATCCTTTCTATGTAGATCCGAAGAGATGGTGAAATGTGATGAGAAGCCATAATATTACAATGTAACTACCTATGTGGACTCAATGAGATGACGAAATGAGACGACCCAACACGATATTGTAATTTAGTGGTACTTAGTGGAAATGATTTAAATGAAAATCTACAAACAGGTTTTTAGGTCATGATCTCAACTTACCTCTATGAATAGGCCAATAACTACTGAAAGAGGAATTTTTGTAGTGATTCAACCTAATTCTGGAGCAAGTGGAAGGACTAACAGCAAGGAAGAAATCAAGCCTGAAATGTGGTGCACTATAATATCATTTTAGGACTCCTGGCTATCTAGATCTGAATGTTTTCCATGTGTAAGAGCTTGGACATGCTTCAGCCTCTGTTAAGTGTACATGACAAGTAGAATATTTTAGATGCTTGAATTATATTTGAAATAATTGAACTCTACTAATAATTTTGATTGTCAAGTTTATGATTTCAGTAGAAGCAGACTTCATCTTTGATATGTTCAGCACACTTTCACCTGAAAGAAAAGACCGTGGCAACCCAAATATGCCACACACAAATAAAGGATGGTTATAATAGATATATCCCAGTTTCTTGACATTGTCTTCCTTGCATGGAGGCCAACTTTATTCTGCAATGAAAGGGAAATAATGATTTCATTTAGGCTAAACATGGGTCTGATTTAGTCTTAATAGTGACCATGTCTTGTATTTCAATCAATCTGGAGTGAGAGTAGAGAAAGTGATTACAATTAATGGCACCCTAGTAATTTCTATAAAGTTAAAACCAATATTAATAACCTCTTTGTTGGATGAAAATAAAAATAAATTGGGGATGTTAGAAGGATTACTTGTATCAAAATGGAAGCAACATGGTGGTCTACAAAAATTATGGATGCAAGCAATGATCCAGGCATGACTGCCAAGAAAATTTCCCATAAGGGGACATTCTTAAGCTTCACTAACTCCCAAGCTCAGTGACTCCATCAGTTCGAAATTCAATTCTTGGAAAAACTAATCTTTGAAGGCGTGGCCTTTCAATGAAAAACCAACAATTAATCAAGATAAGGCAATATATTATATGAATTATAAACATCTAAAACTAAAAAAATGGGTAAATAAGGTGAACAAAGTAACACACTCTCATCTCACACATAAAAACAAGAGTTGATAAATTATCTACAATCCTACAGTCTACTCAGTCTATAAAATTCACCCAATCCATAACAAGGTCAAGAAAATCAATCAGAGTAGCATCGAACAACTCTTTTAACAAGGTTAAACTAGAATAGATACACTATGCTAGTGCATGTTTGTTAAAAGGGACATTTTTCAATAGAAATTTTCATAGCCATATGAATATTTGAAGCAAATCGAAGTAACAATAGGAAAACTATGTATACATCATTTATTTATGACAAGGATTTATGGTTTGGTTGATTCAAACCTCTCAAATGGTTGGTTCAGATCTCTTGAGCCATGATGAGAAGATGGGTGCTTATATTTATGGGTTATGTTAGAATAGTGAGCTTTTTTGGCTCAAAATTAAAAAAATCCTTTATATGTAGATCTGAAGAGATGGTGAAAATGTGATGAGAAGCCATAATATTATAATGTAACTTCCTATGTGGACTCAACAAGATGATGAAATGAGATGACCCAACACGATATTGTAATTTAGTGGAAATGATTTAAATGAAAATATACAAACAGGTTTTTAGGTCATGGTCTCAACTTACCTCTATGAATAAGCCAATAACTACTGCAAGAGGAATTTTCGTAGTGATCCAACTTAATCTCGGATCAAGTGGAATGACTGACAACAAGGAAGCAATCAAGCCTGAAATGTGGTGGACTCTAATATCATTCTGAGACTCTTGGCTCTCCAGATCCGAATGTTTGTCATGTGTAAGAGCTTGGACATGCTTCAGGCTCTATTAAGTGTACATTACAAGTAGAATATTTTAGATACTTGAATTATATTTGAAATAATTGAACTCTACCAATAATTTTGACTGTCAAATGTATGATTTCAAGAGAAGTAGGCTTCATCTCTGATATGTTCTACACACTTTCATCTGAAAGAAAAGACCCTAGCAGAAAGGCAACACAAATATGACACACACAAATACAAGGATGGCTATAATATATATATCCTAGTTTCTTGACATCGTCCTCCTTGCATTGAGGCCAACTTTATTCTACAACGAAAAGGAAATATTGATTTCATTTAGGCTAAACTTGGGTCTGATTCAGTCTTCTTAATGACCCTGTCCTGTATTCTAGTCAATATGGACTGAGAGTAGAGGAAGTGATGACAATTAATGGCATCCTAATAATTTCTAGAAAGTTAAAACCAATAGTAATAACCTTTGCTTGATGAAAATAAAAAGTAAATTGGGGATGTTAGAAGGATTACTTGCATCAAAATGGAAGCAACATTGTGGTCTACAAAAATCATGGATGCGCGTTGTTATCTCTTAGAGGAAACCTGCTTGCGGGAAAACCTCTATGGTAACATCTAAACTCTTTGAGGTTGAAAGCTAGCCCTTCAACCTGGAGAGGGATCTCTCTCTAAAACTCAACTACTCTAGGTCACTATATTAGTAGGTTTTACAATTGAGTTATGTGGCCAGATTTATCAAAAAATGAAGTTTTGACTGGAATACATGAAAATTACTACCATTATGCATGGAGTCTAACCCAATCATGTACATATAAATACAGTTTCTATGAGCAAAACACAAAAGCATGGTAGTGACAATTCCTTTGACACTTTAAGGAATTTGGAAAGAAAATGAAGGAGATCAATACAATAGTCAAGTGAGCAAAATTTATTAATACCTTATAAACAAAGAAAAAGGAGCACAAAACATGAATCTTGATTTCATACTTTTTCTATCAGACATGAGGAACTATAAAATGAAGAAAAGACAAACATGGAATTATTACGCGAGAATTTCTGTAACTTTCTCGTGAAGATTGTTTTCATTAAAATCTGCTCAAAAATACACAAATGATGATATATCTCAAATAAAATCCAACCCTTACTACCTCTATTGTCTTTGCTTATATAGATCATACAATAATTGTAATATGTTTGTAACTCAAAAAATAATTACAGTAATCCAGAAATAGAATAATATCTTAGGTACATGCAACTCAAAATTATCTTTTAAATGTATCAAAAATTCATAATAATTCTTTGAAAAATATGTTGAAAAAGAGGTTGAAAAAGTGTATCATGATCATGTTCTCCTTGTTGTAGATCAACTTCATCATCCTCCAAAAACGGGTTATGTTTTGTTGTTGTTTTCTTGGTCATCTCTACTGCAATACGTTGATACCATCGTTGCTAGTCCTATAGTTGCCTGGACCAATGATTTTGTTGATAAGCCAACTGTCAACGCCCTTTCAAAACTGTTTCCTTTTCAGAAAACGTTGGCAATGGAAATGTCAACGTTTTTTGTGTAAAATACGTTGACAATGGGAATGTTAGTGTTTCCTATGCAAAATACACTAATAATGAAAATGTCAGCTCTGCTCCACATTGTTTTGTATCTAAAAGCTGACAAGCATGTGATCAGTCCAAAAACTCACTGTAGCACGGACTTGATCAAAACTCAAAAATGGTCATCAACTTCCTAGCTGAGGGTGTCATCCGCCTCCAACAGAATATCCACCTTACCCATTCTCTTCTTCTTACTCTGCCCGGTCTACGTTGGTATTTTCTTCTTAGTTTCCTTGCCTCTTGACCTTTCAAAACCTGCAGTCTTGCCTCTATTTATTATCAGATCCTTTAATGGGACATTGTCCACATCAATTACTTCTTTAGCAAGGTCAGGATTTTTCTTTAATTTTATTTTCAACCTTAATTTGTTTAGAGGCTTGGTGTGACGTTTCTTCCTTCCCTTAGACATCTGAAACAAAGAGGGTTATCCTTCATCCTGGGGCTCAGTCTCAATTTCTTTTCCCTTGGTCTGTTCTGGTGGGTAAGTTTCTACAGGGGAAATATTAATGGGTGGATCTTCAGGGGGTTTCATAGAATGAGGAAGATATTCAGCAAGAGGGTTTTCAACAGTAGGTTGGGTCTTCTTTAGTCTGGCACTTCTTCTAGCATACGCCTTAGGGATTGTAGGTTGAGAGGATGAGGGGATCTCTCTTTGTTCTTAGTTGTGGGCTTTAATATAAATACCTTGAGTTGAGGTTTCTCCCAGAGTTTTCTTACCAAACTTAGTACTACTTTGTCTCCCTCGTTTGGTCTTAGGGGGTTGAGGTTGAAACCCTCCCCAAAACATGAAATGGCTCCAATTCCTACCAGCTTTGGCCAAATATTTCTCAATTAACAATTTAATCAAAGCCTTATGGTAAATAAAATGAGGAGATGGGTATGCCCTGACCCGAAAATTATCAACCATGTATTTAAGACTTTCTAGCAAATAAAAATAAGCATTCATTCCTACTTTCCCTGCTATATGAGCTAGGAAATGAAAGTGATAAAGATTTACCCGGTTGAAACACCCTTCACATGTGAAGTATTGCTGAGTAGTGTGAAGCAGGTCGTGCCATTTATCCTCCAGCCGTGATCTTTGCACCCTGTCTTCCAATTTTTTTCTTTGAACTCTATATTCAAGAAAAATGGGACATTAATCCTAATGAGGACATGGCTTCTGAAGATCCTTTTTCCATTTGTTAGCAAGGTTGTCACTTCTGTAATCAATTCCTTAGTGACCAAGAATAATAATCCTCCTACTTTCACCTGCTCTCCGTCAAACCCCTAGGCGAATGATTGAGCTACGACATCATGGTAGTTGGTGCATGGTGGAAAAATTCTTGCCACCCAGCTCACTGAAATTGTTATTGAATGTCTGGATAAATCTCCAGAAGGTCAGGGCCTTTGGGCTCATTTCGGTTTAACTTGCCGCTCCTCTCCATTTTCCTATGTTTTTGGTGATGATGCAAACAAGAAACCAAGATCAAATGTTGTATCATTGCCGATAAAATTGTAACACACTTCCCTCCAATGCTTGAACTAACACAACTTTGCAAATTACGAAGGTAAAAATACCATGCGATAAAAACAATGAGAGACTTTAACACTGACTTACCGATTGACAGGTGAAAAAATTATTTCTAATCCTTTGATAATTTCTAACTCACATCAAATTCTTCGGCGACAGAACTTTTAATTTTCAATAGGTACCTTTCACCTCTAAGTAAATTGTGGCGTGACTGAGCAATAATTATTGTATCGCTGACATGGAATGTGTTAGCGCGTTGCAAAAAATCAAAATTTAAAATTTATTTTTGGCACTGATATTCCTTCTATCAGCCAACACCAAATAACTTTGACACTCTCGTTGTCAACGTATTTGCGTTAATCATTTTTCTGAGACTGATAAATGTTGATAACTACATTATCAACATTTCCTTGTTTATTACAAATTGTTTCCGCTGACACTTAGATTGTTAGCATTTTACAAAAAAAAATTAAACTCAAACTAAAAAGTGATAACATGCGCAATGATCCAGGAATGCCTGACAGGAAAATTTGCCATAAGGGAACATTTTTCAGCTTCACTAAACTCCCAAGCTCAGTCACTCCATTTGTTCGGAATCTAGTTCTGGGAAAATCCAGTGTTTGAAAGTGTGGCCTTTCAATGAAAAACCAACAATTAATCAAGATAAGGCAATATATTATATAAATAATAAATAGCTAAAACTAAAAAAATGGAGAGGGTTATTTCAGGTCTATGTTTGTTTTAAGGTCTTTAAAATGTTGTAGGGTCGGGAAAAGTTGCAGGTATAAGGGAGTAAGATGGAGGAAATGGGGTAAATGGGTTGCAAATATTAGAGATCCATCTAAAGGAGTGAGATTGTGGTTGGGGAATTTTAATATTATAGAAGAAGCTGCCCAAGCTTATGATGAAGCAACTAGGAATATTAGAGGCCTATTGGTGCCAACTAATTTTGTAGCAGAAGATTTGAAATTGTAGATGTTGGGCACTCGGTTTCACCGAAAGTGCCTATATGGCTAGTGAAGAATGTGATCTATGATAATGGAAAGGAGTACTATTTGATATGAACGAGATCAAAAGACCTTGATGCAAAATGTGTACTTGCAAGTTTAAATGGTCATATAGAAGAAACTGACATTCTCGCTTCATCGTCAAAGTTTTTCTCCTACGTTTCAGAGGAAAATTCTGACGCTTGTTTGGTAGCATCACCTTCATCTATGTAGGAAGTCTCCACATTATTAGTTCATCTAGATTTTGAATATTTCGAAGAAGAGCTCAAACACATTCTCTCCTTTTCAGTAAATCTTGTCGGAATTGATGTCTCAAGACAACTTATACAACCTTCACAGTAGGCCAGAGTTAGTAGTCAGTGTGAGGCTAATTATTTACCTACTTCTCAGCAAGTTAATTCAAGTGATGGGTCTTGTTTTAGATCACAAGCTAGTATTTTTCCATCTATCAATGAGATTTTGTCTACTAATTATCTGAATGGTCATAATGGAGAGTGTTAGAGTCGGTCTGGTCAGTCCTCCGTCAGAGATCAAAACTCTTTATGCATTTCATTTTTAGGTGTCTCGCTCCATTCACTCAGCTGCATTCCGCTAGGGACATGCCATAATCTGACGGAAAAGGTCACGCTAGTCACTTCCTCTCATGTCTGGCTCCTGCTGGCTTAGGTCTTTTGTCAATGATCACCAAAGTCCATGACAGTCAAGGTCTGGTCCTTTAATGGACAAAAGTCATTTTCGATCATTAGGTCTAAGTATTAATCAATTTGGTCTTCAACCAAAGCCATGCAGGCCAGAGTGAGGCCCTTGCAAAGTTATGATTCAGAGAGTTTCATCGTCATGTGGATAGACTTCGACTCTTCTTCAAAACTCTGTTTTGAAGAAAAGTCAAACAATGTCATTGTTATAAAATTTTCAAAAAAGTCGTCAGTTGATTTCTTCAAATGCAGTCATGGTTTCCATGGCCAAATGTCCTGTCATGCAATCCCTGCAAAGAGTGCCAAAAATTTCATCATTTGAGCTAAAATTTCAAAGGGAAAAGTAAAAATCAGTGTTGCTTTAAGTCAATGAAAAAGTGTCAAAACATAACATTAGAAAAATGGGTTTTTGAAGAAGCAAAAATTGAACCCATGACTTCCAAGTCTTTATATACAAGTTTTCACCAAAATCAAAGCCATTATGCAAATCAAGTTCATTGGGAGACATTGCAAAGTGATTAGGAGTGCATCGCGCGTGTTTGGAGCAAAGTAGGAGGCAGTTTTCAGGGCGCGGCGTATACACACAGGGGTGCGGCGCACACAGAGCCACCCCTCAGTGCAATTTTTCAACGGGCGCAGCGCACTGGGTTTGGCGCGTGATGCACACCCACAAAGGGCCAAAACCATGCCAAATTTCCTCAAATTTCCTGTGAAGCCCCTCAAATTGAGAGGTAGGCTCTATGACATGACTTGTTCATCAAATTCTATAAATGATATGGTGGTTTATGGCTATGTTTGAATACAACAAAACTCATAAAATCAACCACAAGAAAACACCAAAGGCCATTGTTGCTAGGGTTGCATAATTGTGGTATTGAGTCCAAGGTTCCATTCTCACCCACCATTTTTCCCTCACCTACCATTTTTCCCTATCCTCCCTTTCTCATTTTTCCTATTATCCCTACCCTAGAACACTACCAAACCCTATTCCCTTCCCCTCCTCTTATTTGTCAACATAACACCCCAAAACCCTACTTTGTCAAAACCCCAAAACCCTACCCTATCAAATACCCAAACCCCCTACATATCCCTAAACAA
>APFE031138388.1:220462-232709 GCA_000404065.3 Pinus taeda
AGTGGCATAAGAAGAAGAAGGTGGATAGGCAACACTATGAGCCTTACATTAAGGCCAGATTCTTGAGTCAGCTCACAAGAGTCTTCCCATTCAGATATTTGAAAGATGAGTATGCTCCACTCATGAAATTGATCATGAAGTACTTCAGCTATGAGTGAGGTTCTCTCGACAATATGCCTATCACGTCAGGTTTCTCATGCACTTTACCAGGGTGAGGATGATGAACCTCCCATTTTTCATTTACAGGAACATAGAGAGGATGAACACCTTCATGCAGCATAAGACCCCTCAGCAGCAGCTTAACAGTGTTTATCACTTTGCTCTTATCCAGATTTTGGTGGATCATCAGTTGGGATTGCAGGGCATTGCCTGGGAGGAATTCATCTCTCGTGACCTCTTCAGCACATCACAGGTAATATCAGAGATAGAGCATGAGATAGGTGGTCCTTCTCATCAGTATGAGCGCCATGAGACCATGACAATGCCAGTATTCGTGACATAGCAGAGAGGCAGTAGGCACTTGTTCACAGCAACAAAGCGAGTGTTATCTCCACCCGAGGTGGAAGGGGCCTCGCTTCCAGCATCGACTACACAGGTACAGGACAAGGGCAAGAGGCCCATGCATGATGAGAGGCCATCAGGTGAACAGGAGGCCGATTTCATCCTCATTCAGGATGATGATGCAGATGTGGAGAGTGCCCGACTTAGGATGACTATTCAGGAGCAGAACACGGAGATCCAAGACTTGTCACTCAATGTGGAGATGGCCAAATGGATCATCAAGTATTTTGAGCAGAGGAACAAATAGCTTGAGGACCAGCATGAGATCATGGAGCTGCAAAACATCCGTGAGGATCGACAAGCTGCCCAACAAAGGAGGATCGAGCTCACTACCTTGGAGCAAGAGATCAACAATGACCATGAGTCCTGGCTAGAGCGGATCAACATCCACCTGGAGAGACTGTTGGAGAAGGCTGACAGAGACAAAACCATAGAGGAGGATGGTTTATCATTACAGGGCATGGAACATGAGTGCAAAGGCCCGGATAAGGAGCTTGAAGACAAAATTGAGCAAAGCAACAAAAGAGGCAAAAGAGCAAGATCGGCTTCAAATATTGGCTGAAGCTTCTATGTCCCAACATAGTGCCTCTTAGAGAACCTCCCGCCCAAATTTCAAGAAATTTGGGGCAATTTTGGTCACATGGTAATTTTTTGGTCAAAACACAGGTTTTTTCTCCCTGTGCTTAGGATTGGGAGCTCCAAATTGGAAATGGCTTGCATTTTTGGATTTAGCATGCAAATCACGATTATTGGTGCTTGGACAAGAAATTTGGGCATGATTTGAGTCTCCAGGAGGTCAAAAACACCTAAAAAATGGCCTCTCTGCCCCTATTTTGACACACAGGAAGAAATCTTGGGAGAATGAAGATTTGGAGGGGCAAATGAGCACCAAATTCAAAAATTCCACTTGGGTTGGAAAATAGACAGGACAGGCTTTCCGACAAGCACACTTGGGCACATTTTGGACTCCTGCAAGTGCCTCAAAACAGGCTCCAAAGTGGCGTGGCGCATATAGGGAAAAAGGCCAATTTCACCTCCATTTCGCGAAATTTTGATTCGCGACTTCTCCAAGTGGGCCCGCTCATCTACATTTCACTTTTTCGGCACATAAGGAAAAGTTTAAAGTATTTTCACTCCAGATTGGCTTCTATCCAAGTGGCAAAGGAAGGAAAACAGTCACCCAAGCCATTTGTCATCTTTGTAACGCTGCACCTGTAGCTAATGGTTGGCTTTCCACCTCCATTTTGTAATGATTCGAGTAACTCCCCAACCCTTGGGCATTCTATCTCCTCATGGCACATTCTGTATATTGTATGCAAACTATTTGCAAAGGGTTGGTTGGCTTGTAAGTTCTGGTTGACTGTGGGAAAGAAACTCTGTTTCTTCATTGTATATTTTGACAGAGGATTAATGAAAGGCAGTGGCTCTATTTCATGAGATTCATGTGGTTGTGAGTGTAGCAAATGTGTCTCTTATGTCTCATATGTATCTAATTATGTTTCATAGTTCATTTCATATTCATTTCCAGTGAAATTTTCTAAGTTAGATAAGGTAGAATTCAATTTTATTGCTCTGCCTGTGGGAAAATTTCATGTTCAGTGTTCTTTCTTCTATTGAAAAGGATTCATGTACTTATGTCCTTTTCACTCTCCTAAGCAATCTCTTCATTCCGCGTTGTTTCAAACTAAAATTGCTAGACTTCCCGCCTGTCTTGCCTCACGAAGTAATTTGTGCCTTTGTATTTCATCCTCTGCTCATTGCTGTCCGTTGGTCCCATACCATCCCAGAAACACAGTCATTCATAAAAATCGCTTCTTGTATCCATATTCACTTACTAGCCTAAGATCAATATTTCACAGTAAGTCATCTCAGTCCATATCGTTTTAAATATTCACTAGGTGTGACTTGGAGAAAGCCCTCTCCTGTTCTGGTAGGGCTAGCTACAGCCTGAGCATGGTTTGTGGTTACCCTGAATTTTTCCTTCCTTCAGCCTAAGGCGGATTTAGGTGCTAACATAGTGACGACTCCACTGGGGAGCGAAATCAATCCCCTTCTTGATAATTCTAAGCTTTCGGATGATAAGTTTATGATTTGATAGGCTGAGTGAGTTGGCTGTGTCCTTTGATTTTTCTCAATAGCACGCTGGCTTCTAGAAGATATACCAGAGCTAATCCAGATCCAGATCCTCCGCACATCTACTAAAATCCCAATTTGATTTCAAGAATTTGTCGTCAAGAAAGCTCTATATCTCCTGTGTTCAAGTCCCATTCATGCCCCGACATTTTTGAGTATCTTGAAGAGCTAGAGTTTGATGAGCAGTTTGAATTATCGTTGTTCGAAACCAAATCCGAAAGGGCGGTTGACTCTACTGTCCACAATCCAAAGTTTCTTGTAGACTTGGAGATGGAAAGGGGTAACTGGTCGATTGATAACTACATTGTAGCTCAGCTTCAAACTCCAATTGCTAGTCCCTTACAAACTGTGCAAACTCCTCCAACACCTCCGAGGACAAATCCACCGAGAGTGATGGCTGCCCATTTTGCACCCCTTGTTCTGCCTCAAGTTTTAGATGATATGTCCGCAGATTATCAAAGAAAAATCTCGTTTTTTTATGGAACTCCTAACAACATTACTGCTCAGCAACATGTGGACAGAATGGCAGACTTCTATGAACTTCATGAGATCGATGCGGAGAATGTGGCAATGAGACTCTTTGTACACACATTTGCAGGTGAAGTGAGGAAATGGTTCAGAGGTTTGTCGGATGCACGTATCGCTACCTTGGCTGACCTACAAACACAATTTTTAAACTGCTGGGAAGTGAAAAAGAATCCTCTTCAGATTCTGGCCGAATATGAGCAGATCAAACGAAACGCTGGTGAGTCGGTCCAAGACTATTGCATTAGATTCAATTCAGTTTATAAAGAAATTCCAGATCATCTAAGGCCACCTGTGGGACAAGCCATGGTGAGGTTCCCAGATGGTTTTGATGCTGACATGGCTTATCAATTAAGAGAAAGAGAACAGACCACAATGGAAGACATGCAGAAGATAGCAGTCAGCGTTGAAGCAAATCTGCTGACCAAGAGGGCTAGAGAAAAAGCAGAGAAGAAGGTCACCATAAAAGAAGAGTCTTCCTCGGTAGATCAATTACTCTGGAAGGTAGAGTAGATGCTTGAAAGGGTGAAACTTGACAAACCAGAGCCACAAGTTAGAAATCCTAACTTCTGTGGCCAGCAACAGCCACAATATAGAATAAGACAGAGAGATCAGCGAGCCCAAGAGCAGACAGCACAACAGCCAGTACAAACACCTTTGCAGCAAAATTTTGTGCATGGACCGGAATCAGATGAGGATGGGAACGTAATAGGTGAAGAAAATCACTCTTTACTCTAGATGATTTGCCTATTTATCTTACTGAGGATGAGGAGTATGCAGAGAGTTCGACTGTACACAAAGATGTAGATTTCATTCTAGCAAATGACATCGTCTTGGAGGAAGAATCAGATGAATACCAAAGAGGCTATATGAATGCTCTGTCTGCCCAACAACAACGATATTCACTTAGAAACAGAGATGTGCCGCTCAAACCAATTCAGAAAAGGAAGGATGTTGAGGCATCAAAGAATGATTCATTAGTTGCACAAAGGAAAGGAAAGGAGGCAGTTGATCCGGATAGCAGCAAATCACCATCAGCAGAACAATCACATCAGCAAGTTGCATCGAAAGAAAAGGAAAGGAAAGAAATCCCAGTTAAAGAGGTAGAAAAGATTCTCGCTTTTAATTTGGAGAACGAGATTTCTAAATTGAAGGTATCCATCCCCTTGACTAAAATAATGAAGAATAGCAGTTATAGAGGACAAGTATCTAAAATGTTGAATTTGGACCCAATGTCTGACATGGTAATGTCAAAGATGATCAGCCTAAAATGATTTTTGGGCCAGCATCGAATGGTGAGTCTCCTGATAGTGATGTGCCACCTTTTTATATCAGTTTAAGATTACATGATTTTGTGTTACATAACGCCATGTTTGATTCCGGAGCTTCTCAATATCTCATGCCCAAGGCTATCATGGATAAGCTTGGTCTAGACATCACCCGTCAATACCATGATCTCTATTCGTTTGGTTCCAGCAGAGTAAGTTGTATAGGACTCATCAAAGACTTGGTTGTGAGTCTAGATCAGCTCCCAATGAAGAATGTTTTGATGGATGTTGTTGTAGCAGATATTCCTCGCAGGTTTGGCATGCTTCTTTCCAGGTCTTGGGTAGCCAAATTGAAAGGGACACTACAACTAGATTTCTCCTATGCAACGATTCTGGTGTTCGGACAAATGAGGAAATTGTATCAGGAACAGGAAATGAAATACATGATCACAAGTAAGGAGAAACCAATAAATCATCTGATTAATTATGTACATACAGATGTAGAGTCTTTTGTTTTGTATTCAAATAGTTTCAATGATATAGATAGTCAGTTAGTAGAAGCAGATGATATTTCGGAAATAGCAGAAAATTTCATAGGAGTTTTAAAGAAAGAAGAACAAGAACAACAGAACACTGTTGGGCAATCAGCTGAAAGTAATGAACAACAAGCAGACAAGGCACAACAAACAGATTTCCAACACCTGCAAGAGGAGGAAGAAGGTTTGTGGACCATGGATTTCGATGGAGCAGTGGGAAATGATGGCGCTGGAATTGGAATTTGGGTACGCAGTCCTTTCTCGAACAAAGTCCATAGTAACGTGCCGGTATGCTCTTACAAGTTGGCTTTTGATTGTTCAAACAATGAAGCTAAGTATGAAGCTCTGATTGTTGGTTTAAAGATTCTAAGAAAGCTGAATGCTAAGAGGATTTCAGTATATGGCGACTCTGAATTGGTTATCAAGTAGGTCAGAGGCGAATATCAAGCAAAGCATCCTAGGATGCGGGCTTACCTTAATGCAGTTCTAGACATCCTAAAATTATTTTCAGAATACACCTTGACATGTGTGCCTCGTATACAAAATAGTATTGTTGATGCTCTTGCCAAGGCAACAAGTAGTTTGAAGATCCCAATGAACTCTAGTAATAAATTCGAAATCCATGTCAAGTATCGTCCAACCGTTCCAGACAATCAGAGATATTGGCAAGTGTTCCAAAATGATGAGGAGATTGATGAGTTTTTGCAAAACAAAGGCAAGTTCAAAGAGACCTCAATTGATGTAGAAAATGACGATGGTAAAGGTAATGGTACAGATGAGGTGCAGATCAATGAAATGGACATGTTGCAGCTGAAAGAATAACATTATTCCTAAAGGCTTGATACCTTTAGAAGAACTCTTTGATCAAGATGACGTAGCCCGCAAGCCAACATTGCAGCCAACAGAGAAGGGTGTGGAAGAGGTCAATATCGGAACAACTGATAATCCTAAATTGGTAAAATTGTCCAAAGCATTGCCACCAATGATCAAGGACAAATATATCAGTTTGTTGTCTTCATTTGCATATGTGTTTTCTTGGGACTATTCCGACTTAAAGACATATGATACCAATATAATTCAGCACACTATACCCATCAAGCCAAATCAGAAACCATTCAGATAGAAGTTGAGGAGGCTAAATCCAAAGTTGCTACCATCTATTGAAAAGGAGATAAACAGGTTGTACAAATCAGGGATCATTGTGCCCATCATATTTTTGGATTGGATCTCTAACTTGGTGCCCGTACAAAAGAAGACAGGTGAGATTCGCTTATGCATTGATTTTAGAAATCTCAATAAAGTTTCATTGAAGGACAACTATCCATGCCCAAAATGGACCATATACTTCAACGAGTAGTGGGAGCATCTCGTATGTCACTACTTGATGGCTACTCCAGATATAACCAAGTTTCTGTCCATGAAGATGACTGAGACACAAGACAACTTTCACCACTCCATGGGGAACCTTTCATTACGCTAAAATGCCTTTCGGTTTGAAGAATGTGGGTGCCACATTTCAGCGGGCAATGGACTTGGCTTTTGCAAATGAGAAGGATGTCTTCTTGGTGGTGTACCTGGATGATTTGACAATGTTTTCCAAATCTGATGAAGAGCACATGTACCATCTTAAAACTGTCTTCAAAAAGTGCAGAAAATATGGCTTGTCGCTGAATCCGAAGAAAAGCTTGTTCACCATGGAGGAAGGCAAACTACTCGGGCACATTATCTCAAAAGATGGCATTCGTATTGACCTAGCATGTGTGCAAGCAATTCAGCAAATCAATCTGCCCCAGAATAAAAAAGAGATACAATCGTTCAATGGTAAAATGAATTTTTTACGCCGCTTTGTACCTAATCTTGCTGAGCACCTAAGAGAGATGACAAACATGCTTAAGAAGGACAACCAAGTGAAATGGATAGAGGAGGCTGTAAAATCTTTCAATCTGGTCAAATTGGCTCTTTCTTCAACTCCAGTTCTAGTCAGCCTGGACTACACTCAGGATTTCATGTTGTTTTCATTTGCTTCGGAGCATACTGTGGCAACGGTGTTATTGCAGAAAAGAGATGATCATGAAAGACCCATTGCATTCTTCAACAGAGCTATAAGAGATGCAACCTTAAAGTACAACATCATTGAGAAGCAAGCCCTTGCACTTGTGAAGGCATTGAAAGATTTCCTGGTATATATTCTACATTCTCATATTTTGGCCTATGTTCCTAACGCTGCTGTCAAAGATGTTTTAGTGCAGACCGATCCGGAAGGAAGACGAGGCAAGTGGATTGCAGCCTTGCTAGAATATGATGTGGTAATAAAGCCCATAAAGCTGGTTAAAGGGCAGGGATTGGCAAAGTTAATGGCCGAACCAAACTTGCATGCCTTGGACATAAATATGATCGCTGCCTTGTCCGATAAGAATGAGGAAGGATCGTCAATTCAGGTATCTGAAATGTTTTCTCTTTCTCCATGGTATTCAGATATCATATATGTGCTTCAAAATTTGTCACCACCACCCGGCATGACTAGAAACAAAGCGAGAACACTCAAGTTGAAGGCTTCCAAGTTTTGTATTCTAAATTCTGCACTGTATTGGAAAGATCTCGGTGGCGTTCTGTTAAATTGCTTGGTGGAAAAGGAAGCAAAGAAGGTCATGGAGGATTGCCACCAAGGAGACTGTGGTGGTCACCTTTTTTGGAAGTCAACAGCAAATAAAATTCTGAGAGCGGGGTACTATTGGCCGACATTGTTTGCTGATGTATATAAGATGGTCAAGCGTTGTCATAAGTGTCAGATTTTCGAAGGAAAGCAGAAGTTACAGCCTCTACCACTCAAGACCATTGAGGTGAGTGCCCCTTTCCAGCAATGGGGATTGGATTTCATTGGTGAAATTCATCCCGCTTCTTCTGGTCAGCATAGATGGATCCTCACAACAACAGATTATTTCACGAAATGGGTCGAGGAAATTCCCACCAAACAAGCTACAAATGCGGTAATCATTTCATTCCTTGAAAATAAAATCTTGTCTCGCTTTGGTTGCCCGAATAAGCTAATCACTGATAACGCAACAACTTTCAAATAAAAAAGGATGGTAGAGTTTTGTCATAAATATCACATCATCTTGGGTCACTCAACTGCCTATCATCCGCAAGGCAATGGATTGGCGGAGTCTTTGAACAAATCATTGGTCAATATAATCAAGAAGTTGCTAGAAATAAATTAGAAGAGCTGGCATAAGAGGTTGGTCAATGCACTTTGGGTAGATCGGGTCAGTCAGAAGAAATCCATAGGCACATCACCTTTCGAGCTTGTTTATGGAGTTGATACAATATTTCCTACCTCTCTCGCTGCCCCGGTAGTCAAACTTCTTTAGGAGGCTGGCAATGAAGAAGATCCCTTGCAGAGAAGGTTGAATCAAATGGTCCACTTGCAGCAGACCAGAGAAGAAGTTTTAAAGAACACATCCAAATTGCAGGAGAAGATCAAGAAAATTTATGACAGAAAGGCAAAGGTGGACAAATTTCAGGTGGATGATGTGGTGTTGAAGTGGGATGCAAGGAATGAGGAGAAAGGTAAGCACGGTAAGTTCGAGAACCTCTGGAAAGGTCCCTTTAAAATCGTAGCATATCGAGGTCAGCATGCCTTTCTTCTGAAGGAAATGAATGGGGAAGATTGTCTAGGAGGGCCAACAATGGTCGGCTACTCAAGCGGTACCATTTCTGAGTTATTAACGCTACTTCCACTGTCATTGTAAATACCATTTTATTTCAGTTTAATTAGAGTTTGTTAAGTTAGTCTTCGAGTCATTTCAATGTCAAATTTGATTCAGTTTTTTGGTCATTTCAGTTTCATAAATGAGTCAAAGTCCTGTCTTATTTGTCGAAATAATGACTCCATAGCCCAATGGATGAAGGCACTGTCTATCTCTTCCAGAGATCTGTTGTTCTTGGCACCTCCAAGGAGCTACCATCCCCCATTGGAGCCAATGTTAGAGTCGGTCTGGTCAGTCCTCCGTCAGAGATCAAAACTCTTTATGCATTCATTTTTAGGTTGTCCCGCTCCATTCACTCAGCTGCATAAATCACAACAACAATAGAGAGAGGCATTGCCATAAATTCTGATGGAAAGTCACGCTAGTTCACTTCCTTTTCATGTCTGGCTCCTGCTGGCTCTAGGTCTTTTTCAATTGATCACCAAAGTCCATTGACAGTCAAGTCATGGTCCTTAATGGACAAAAAGTCATTTTCGATCATTAGGTCTAGGGATTAATCAATTTGGTCTTCAAACAAAGCCATGCAGGCCAGAGTGAGGCCCTTGCAAAGTTATGATTCAGAGAGTTTCATCGTCATGTGGATAGACTTCGACTCTTCTTCAAAACTCTGTTTTGAAGAAAAGTCAAACAGTGTCACTGTGATAAAATTTTCAAAAAAGTCGTCAGTTGATTTCTTCAGATGCAGTCATGGTTTCCATGGCCAAATGTCCTGTCATGCAATCTCTGCAAAGAGTGCCGAAAATTTCATCATTTGAGCTAAAATTTCAAAGGGAAAAGTGAAAACCAGTGTTGCTTTAAGTCAGTGAAAAAGTGTCAAAACATAACATTAGAAAAATAGGTTTTTGAAGAAGCAAAAATTTAACCCATGACTTCCAAGTCTTTATATACAATTTTTCACCAAAATCAAAGCCATTGTGCAAATCAAGTTCATTAGGAGACATTGCAAAGTGATTAGGAGTGCATCCTGCGTGTTTGGAGCAAAGTAGGAGGCAGTTTTCAGGGTGCGGCGCATACACACAAGGGCGTGGCGCACACAGAGGGCGCAGCGCATACACACAGGGGCGCGGCGCACACAGAGGGCGCGGCGCACACAGAGGGCGCGGCACACACAGAGGGTGCGGCGCACACAGAGCCACCCCTCGGTGCATTTTTTCAACGGGCGCGACGCATTGGGTTTGGCGCGCGACGCACACCCACAAAGGGCCAAAACCGTGCCAAATTTCCTCAAATTTCTTGTGAAGCCCCTTAAATTGAGAGGTAGGCTCTATGACATGACTTGTTCATCAAATTCTATAAATGATATGGTGGTTTATGGCTATGTTTGAATACAACAAAACTCATAAAATCAACCACAAGAAAACACCAAAGGCCATTGTTGCTAGGGTTGCATAATTGTGGTATTGAGGCCAAGGTTCCATTCTCACCCACCATTTTTCCCTCACCTACCATTTTTCCCTATCATCCCTTTCTCATTTTTCCTATTATCCCTACCCTAAAACACTACCAAACCCTATTCCCTTTCCCCTCCTCTTATTTGTCAACATAACACCCCAAAACCCTACCCTATTAAATACCCAAACCCCCTACATATCCCTAAACAAACTTCTCCCCATAACCCCTATTCCCATCATATTACTCCCTTCCTAATACTCCCTTTTTCATTGTTCCCCTTGGTGACAGATATCACAAAAGCACCCCGCTTCACACCATCATCAAAGGGCACCCTAAGTATAGTACACACAACAGTCATGGCATCACAGCATTCATCAGAGTATGGGATGGAGACACAAAGTGACTCATCCTCGGAAGAGAAGGCTTCCAGGAGACATCACAAGAGTGGCAAACATGTTAGGGATGAGCCCACTACCCTCATTGAATTACAAGCATGCCCTCTTGCCATGTCATTTATCCAGCACCTAGCATGTTTTGAATTTTGTCAAAGGGTGGCTAATGTTAGAGTTCATCATGAGTTGGCCCGTCTTTTTGTGCTTCACCTACATGGAGGTCAGTCTATCTTGGCGGGGTCCCTTCACATTGACACCCGAAACTATCTCAGTGGCACAGCATACCAAATGTTTGGAGAACAGTGGGCCATAAGAAGAAGAAGGTGGATAGCAACACTATGAGCCTTACATTAAGGCAGTTCTTGAGTCAGCTCACAAGAGTCTTCCATTCAGATATTTGAAGATGAGATATGCTTCCATCATGAAATTGATCATGAAGTTACTTCAGCTGTGACGGGGGAGTCTCTTCTATTATGCCTATCACATCAGGTTGCTCATGCACTTTACCAGGGTGAGGATGATGAACCTCCCATTTTTCATTTACAGGAACGTAGAGAGGATGAACACCTTCATGCAGCATAAGACCCCTCAACAGCAGCTTAATAGTGTTTATCACTTTTCTCTTATCCGGATTTTGGTGGATCATCAGTTGGGATTGCAGGGCATTGCTTGGGAGGACTTCATCTCCCGTGACCTCTTCAGCACATCACAGGTCCTATCAGAGCCAGAGCATGAGATAGTTGGTCCTTCTCATCAGTATGAGCGCCATGAGACCACGACTATGCCAGTATTCGTGACATATCAGAGAGGCAATTGCACTTGTTCGCAGCAGCAAAGCGAGTGTTATCTCCACCCGGGGTGGAAGGGGCCTCGCTTCCGGCATCGACTACACAGGTACAGGACAAGGGCAAGAGGCCCAGGATGATGAGGGGCCATCACAGGTGAACAGGAGGCCGATTTCATCCTCATTCAGGATGATGATGCAGATGTGGAGAGTGCCCAACTTAGGATGACTATTCAGGAGCAAAACACGGAGATCCAAGACTTGTCACTCAATGTGGAGAGGGACAAATGGATTATCAAGTATTTGGAGCAGAGGAACAAATAGCTTGAGGACCAGCATGAGATCATGGAGCTGCAAAACATCCGTAGAATCGACAAGCTGCCCAACAAAGGAGGATCGAGCTCACTACCTTGGAGCAAGAGATCATAATGACCGTGAGTACTGGCTAGAGCGGATCAACATCCACCTGGAGAGACTGTTGGAGAAGGCCGACAGAGACAAAACCATACTGAGGAGGATGGTTTATCATTACAGAGCACAGAACATGAGTGCAAAGGCCTGGATAAGGAGCTTGAAGGAAAAATTGAGCAAAGCAACAAAAGAGGCAAAAGAGGCAAAAGAGAAAGATCGGCTTCGAATCTTGGATGGAACTTCTGTGGCCCAGCATAGTGCCTCTTAGAGAACCTCCAGCCCAAATTTCAGGAAATTTGGGGCAATTTTGGTCACATGGTAATTTTTTGGTCAAAAGCTTAGGATTGGGAGCTCCAAATTGGAAATGGCTTTCATTTTTGGATTCAGCATGCAAAATCACGACTATTGGTGCTTGGACAAGAAATTTGGGCATGATTTGAGTCTCCAGGAGGTCAAAAACACCCAAAAAATGGCCTCT
>APFE031138388.1:233554-282787 GCA_000404065.3 Pinus taeda
GTGGGAAAATTTCATGTTCAGTGTTCTTTCTTCTGTTGAAAAGGATTCATGTACTTATGCCCTTTTCACTCTCCTAAGTAATCTCTCCCTTCCGCGTTGTTTCAAACTAAAATTGCTAGACTTTCCGCCTGTCTTGCCTCATGAAGTAATCTATGCCTTTGTATTTCATCCTCTGCTCATTGCTGTCCGTTGGTCCCATACCATCCCAGAAACACAGTCATTCATAAAAACCGTTTCTTGTATCCATATTCACTTACTAGCCTAAGATCAATATTTCACAGTAAGTCATCTCAGTCCATATCGTTTTAAATATTCACTGAGTGTGACTCGGAGAGAGCCCTCTCCTGTTCTGGTAGGGCTAGCTACCAGACTGAGCGTGGTTTGTGGTTACCCTGAATTCTGTCTTCCTTCAGCCTAAGGCGGATTTAGGTGCTAACAAAGAGCAACAATTCAATTCAAGAAGGTAGGAGAATTCTCTTACTTGTGTCATAGATTCTACTCGAGTCATTTCTCCGGTGTTCTCCGCTCTTCGTTGGAAGGAAAAATGAGTATCCTGATCTGCCATTGGAGAGAAACATGGTTTTCATGGGGCACACTTATTTGCAATAGATGACAATTATTTCATGGAAGTGTTTGGTCAAGGGTTTGATATTGGTGAGCTTCAAGCGGAGTAATCGAGATGGATAATTGTAAAGAAACCGCTCGACATCTTTGAAACCCTCTAGATCTCCATTACGCTTTGGTGAATCTGGTCCGAATGGTGGTTCTCTGCTCTTCGTTGTAAAGAAAAACGAGTATCCTAATCTGTAGAGGTGCCTTCAAATCGACACTGTCAAACATCTTTGAAACCCTCCAGAGCTCTGTTCCACTTCGGTGAATTTGGTCTCAATGGTGGTTCTCCGCTCTTCGTTGGAAGGAAAAACGAGTATCTTGATCTGCAGAGGTGCTTGAAATTGAAACAACTGGATTCTTGAAAATGCTCCCCCGATAAAGGCTACTGCTGCAGGACGCACGCAAGCCATGGCATGCATCTGCAGAGTCATTTATTTTGTTGGGAAATAAACAGACAAGGAATTTCAAATCTTAGGAGCGAGTCGCAACTGTCAGAGTTGCTGATGTTCAATTCAAATCAACGGGTAAGCATAACCCAATCGTCTAACAAAAGATTGAATGACACAAATTACAATAGGAAGGCAGTTGGGGGAGTTCTTTTCAAAGAGGAACACCTTACGACATAATTATTTTTACTAAAAATAATTGTTTGTATTGTGCCAACCTAAGTCTATCTTAAATTCGATTTACTAAGGGCTAAGAGGGATCAAGTTTGGAGTTAAGATGGATCTAACTTGATCTTCTTGCATTCCATAATGGATTTCCTCAAGACTTTAAATAGGCTTCATCATAACAAATACCATGGATAAATACCATGGGCTTGGAAACCACCATAAATAAACCCAAGAAAATGGCTAACTCAAACTTATCTTAATAATTAATAATTTTAGTTTTATTTTTATTTTTAATACTTGACCAAATCAACATGACGTTATATAACGTTTTACAACATCACTCCCATACTCGACACAACAAATAAATTCTCCTAATCTTAAATTTAAATACATTCACCTCAATAATAATTATTACGTTTTACAACATCATTGCCATACTCGACACAACAAATAAATTCTCCTAAATTCTCCTAATTTAAATTTAAATACATTCACCTCAATAATAATAATAATTATTATCCAATTTTAAGATCACAGCAAAAAATTCTCCTAATCTTAAATTTAAATACATTCACCTCAATAATAATTATTATATTCTCCTAATTTAAATTTAAATACATTCACATCAATAATAATAATAATTATTATCCAATTTTAAGATCACAGCAAAAAATTCTCCTAATCTTAAATTTAAATACATTCACCTCAATAATAATTATTATGTTTTACAACATCATTGCCATACTCGACACAACAAATAAATTCTCCTAAATTCTCCTAATTTAAATTTAAATACATTCACCTCAATAATAATAATTATTATTATCCAATTTTAAGATCACAGCCAAGCAAGACACCAAATTGGTGTATGCTACCCCCTTGTTTGTGGGACAAGGGACCCACCTCAACAACGGTTTGATTGTTAAGTCTACGAAGGCATACATACTCTACCCCCTCTGGTTTTGAACTTATGACCTCTTAGGAGGAAACAAATGCTTTTAACCATCAGGCCCACTCAAGTTGTTTTAGGATGAATAAAACAAACATAAATTCATCATAACTTTAAATCAAAATAAATATGATTTATTTTTACTATCTCTACAATTTTAAAATTAAAATAAATTTATACTATCATTTTATTTAAAAAATTCACAAAACAAGACATAAAAAGCTTATAAATACTATCTACACAGTGGGAAAACCATCATAACTTAGTTGTCAAACTAGTAGTAAGACAAGCATCACTTGCAACGATCTGCTAACGCATGTTAATTCATCATCGTTATTCAATGAAAACCAAGACACCTAGAATTACCCATTGGTAGTCTGTAATGGGGTATGCTTTCACCACTCTGAAATGCCTCTGAATCTTGGGCCGTTAATATCTTTCCTTACATCCTTGAAAAATAAGCTTTTAACAAAGTAAAAACAGTTTTAGGACCTACTCCAAAACCGAAAAAAAATTATAAATACGATCACATATACGATTCTATGATTATTATACCATTATTTTATTAAAAAAATCACGAGACACGACTACAAATATTATCACATAAAATATTCTGCCGGTTGTTACGTTGTTAAGAATAACATTTTCTATCATGTTTATACGTCTCCTTTACGCTGAATAAATATATTTGTCACAATAATAACACAAACATTTATAGTTTATAACTTTGAATCCAAATAAATACACAAACATATATAGTTCATAACTTTGAATCCAAATAAATGCTCAAATTTAAATTTATATTTTTTTTATATATTCGAAATTCCAGAATTAAAATAAATTTCTACTCTTACTTTTTAAAAATGCTATGGCATAAGATGTTGCCGACGAATAACTCTAGATGGTTGCGTATAAGAATCTCCTTTGAAGAAGCATAAAACAGATTGTAAAGTTTCGGGATGATGCGCTAAGCAACACCGAAAGACGCCAAGGTGAATAACAGGCAAAGTTCCCGTCAAGCAACGGGTATTCAATATACGTCTCAGCGAATCCAGGGCCAAATATATACAGTGAATATACATCCAATAGGGTATATATACCAGGGCATACTACGTTGCAGTTTTGTGTGGCAAGCAAGGGCTCGAGAAGGAACGAAAGAGTCCCACAGTCCATTCCCATATACGCAGCGGCCATGTCTAGCAAGCAAGGTAGGCACTTCGATTACCTTGCCTCCGTTTTTTTTTGTTTTTCCCCTTTTAGCGTTTTCTAGGGTTTCACTTCATTATGTAAGTTAGGTCACGGTACATTTTGCAGCAAATGTTTCTCTGCCCATAGATTTCATTTTTCAAACTGGGTAAATCTATTATTGCCTAAGAAATTGATTGTTTTTAAAGAAGCACGTCTTCCCCTGAAATTCTGTTGATCGCGCAATTATAAATTTATATTGATATGTTCCCAATTTGTTTTTTGGATCCTTAAATTTCTTCTTCTCTTTGAATCGTGGTTGATAGCGTTTATCTTAGGGTTTGATTTCACGTGCCCGTTGCTTTGGGGTTTTTGTTCAGGTGGAAAGGCTAAGCCTCTCAAACAGCCAAAGAAGGATAAGGCTGAATATGACGAGGTGAGTTGCAAGATTTTATTCTGTAAGGATTCCATTGAAAATCCCTGACCATAACAAATAAAGAATTTTTTTTGTTTAGAAACTTTTTTTGGCGAAATCACATAATTGATCAATTTGTCGACGCGTTTCGAACCACACTCGTTGACAAATTGAATCGAAACGCGTCGACAAATTGATCAATTATGTGATTTCGCCAAAAAAGTTTCTAAACAAATGTTATGGATCACAGAAGTCTAAATTCCTGAATAAAGAAATTGCATAACAAATTATCGGACAGTGGAAATGCTGCTCTACACAGCTTGATAAACTATATAAACTAGATAAACTATATAAACTAGAATAAAAGACGATGATGTTATTTAAATTAACTATTGTACACTTACGCCTTTGTCCTTTGCAATGTTGAGACGCTTTTAGACCTGCGTTTAGATGGGTTTGGGCTTGCGTAGTTTAGCAATTATTTCATTGGTTGATATATTTATTATTTGTATTATGTTAATATTTTAATACATGTAACCTACGAGATGTAGAACAGGATGGTGTGGTCTTGTGTTAAAGCATTAGTGTGGGAATATGAAAACAAAACAGAAATTGAGGATTCTATTGTTTTTGGGATATGAAGTTATAACCCCTTCATACTGTTGTAGTTAGACCAGTGTTACATGGAGATGTGCTCTTCCATACTTCCCATGTTTGATTAAATTTAGTTATGTTACTGTGCTAGTTGAATTTGGGGGGCTTTCATAATGGATTTAGGACATTGTTGTTGTGCATATTTATCATCTTTTATTCTTGTCTTTATTCTTGTCTTAAACATATATGTTTCAGATCAGGTTTTAAAGACTCTTCAAATGGAAGCACATATTAGTTGTGGTTCAGTGAGAAAGTTTACAGGAATCATGTTATGGCCTGAATTGCACATTCTTTACGGAATGTACAGGAAGATGCCAGTCAGATTATATGATTGATGTACTTTGGCTTTTATGATTTGATTCAGTCAACCCAAAAGAGATTTCAGTAGTAGATGAAGCATTGAATTTTACAAGTTTTAAATGATATGCTGAGATCGTATGGTCTTTTGTTTTTGTTTTGGCTAAAGAGATTTCAGTAGTAGATGAAGCATTGAATTTTACAAGTTTTAAATGATATGCTGAGATCGTACGGTCTTTTGTTTTTGTTTTGGCTGCAGGCTGATCTAGCTCACATTCAGAAGAAAAAGGATGAGGAGAAGGTATGCTTTATTACTATTTTCTTGAATTTTAGTATTTACTTGATTAAGGGTCGTATCGCTTCATCTGGTTATGTGTTTTTTTAATTTCTGCAAGGCTTTATATAGAACTTTCTTTTTAATTCTTTTGATGACAGGCTTTGAAGGAGTTGAAAACTAAGGCATCACAGAAGGGTAGTTTTGGTGGAGCAGGGTTGAAGAAAAGTGGTAAAAAGTAGGCTGCAATAGAGTGCTTTCTCTACATCAAGCCACTAAAACATACTTATGGGACTGGTAGGGAGAGTGTTTGCCACTAAAAGCGTACTTATGGGGACTGGTTAGGAGAGTGTTTACTCAATTACAAAGTATGTGATTACTGTTAAGAATGGACCCTCTGGACCACAAGCTTACTGCTGTTTTAATGTGAGTAAATATTTAATGTTGCAATCATAATGTTGATGGGTTTTGAAAATTTAAGAGATATTTGTGAAGAATTGCTAAAAACTTATTACTGTTGTGATGTCAGAATTGCTATTTTAAAGTTTGCATATATCTGAAACATGTGGGCTGTGAGTCAAATTTAGACATTAGACATGTCTGGGTGGAATTAATTTGATGACCGAGTAGCAGTGTAAATTGTTTGGTTTGTTATCGTAGCAAAGTAATTGTCCAGGTTGAATTTGTTTCGATTTCGGGTCTATGTACATGTTCTTGAACAATGTGTAGAAATGTAGTTCCAAAAGGCAAAATAGCCTTACCTTTGTTTTGAAATGTGTTTTGTATTAATGGTTACTGGAGCACTCAAATAATTCGTAGCACTTGGATGATGAATAGTTCTCCATTGCTCTACAATTATTTTTTTTATGTCATGTTTTATAGCCAATTTTTCTTACATGAAACATGTGAAATATGTTTTGATATTTTAATTGATATATGGGTGGAATTATTTGTTGATGTTGTTGTGCGTTGAAATTTCATGTAATATACTTTATAGACAGTTCTACATGTGAAGCATGTGGAACGGGTTTAGATATTTCTAAAGCTATGTTGGTGAAATTAATTTGTTAATAATTTTGTACATTGAACTTTTATGTAATGCAATACTTTTTATAGACAAAGACAGTTTTATATGTGAGAGTAACATATATCTGGAATTAATTTGTCGATGTTTATTGATTGAAAGGGAGGCCCAGAAAAATGCATGTGGAACTGGTTTAGATATTTCTGGTTTAGATATTTCTAAAGCTATGTTGGTGAAATTAATTTGTTAATGTTTGTGTACATTAAACTTGTAATCTAATACTTTTTATAGACGGTTTTGAAATTAATTTGTCGATGTTTATTGATTGAAAGGGAGGTCCAGAAAAATGCATTTTACTGTAGCAATGTTGCATCTGTTGTATTTGTTTTTGTTTTAATTTGGGGATATATTTGAATGTGTTTTTGTTTCAATTTGGGGATATATTTAATGTGTTTTTGTTTCAATTGGGGGATTTAATCAAATTTGCTTGAATAATTTGAAAGAAACGCGTGGACAGATATTTTCTGTATGTGATTTACGCCGAAATATTTCTTATAAATAATTATGGATCACAGAAGCCTCCATTTAACCAATTTGAAAGAAAACAAACAACTATTTTTTTTTTTAATTCGGAGATATATTTGAATATGTTTTTGTTTCAATTTTGGGATTTAACCAAATGTGCTTGAATAATTTGAAAGAAAACATAAATGTGTTTTTGTTTCAATGTGGGGATTTATCCAAATGTGCTTGAATAATTTGAAAGAAAACAAACAACGTATTGAAATTTGCTTTGGCTTAATAATTACTAATAACTTGCTTTGACTTAATAACTATTGATTTTTGAAAAAATTCGTAATGCTGAGTTATATGTTTTATGTAAAAAAAACTATTGAAAAAATTCGTAATGCTGAGTTATATGTTTTATGAAAAAAAAAACTATTGATTTTTGAAAAAATTCATAGTATTTATCTAAAACAATGGATACATTAGTTGTTGAAATTTGCTTTGGCTTAATAATTACCAATAATTTGCTTTGGGTTAATAACTATTGATTATTGAAAAAATTCAGTGTTACTGAGTTGTGTTTTATGCAAAACATGTTGATGTGTTTTGAAATTTCTCATTTCATTTACGAGTGGAATTATTTTGTTGTTTTTTTCGGTATTTAAGGGGGCTTTTGAGAAATTTGTTATTGTAGCAATGTAATTGTATATACTGAATTTGTTTCTATTTTGGGGATTTATTTGAATGTTTTGTAGATACTTGGATAAATAGCTTTTCATTGCTTTGCCGTTTTCTGGTTTGTCATGCCTTAGATACATAGTTTTCCACATGTAAAATATGTGTAAGGATATATGAATACCCCAACTAGGATTTACAAGAAGGTAATATTTTGGCAAAGATAAGTTTTTTACAAATAAGATGAACAATATATTTATGGTTTTTGCTAAAGGTTGGAGATTTTTCTTAACTCGAAGGATATAAAATGATCTAAAATCAACTTCTTTCGATCAAAGAGGAGGTAAAGAGTCTTATTGTATCAAAAGATACTAGGTTGTGGAAGTATGTTAAAAAGAGAATAATCATTATGGAGGAGAGGCTTGCTCAAAATACTAATATATGACTTTCCCAAGGATTAGTGGGCAAATGCAAGGGATGATAAATAGACATTGTTTCCTATTACTAGGGTTGTAAGGGGTGATATAAACATTGTTTCCTATTACTAGGGTTGTTGGTACAACAAAGCATGCATCCTCTTATGAACCTTTTGCTACCTCTGCTTGCATCTTTGGCCAATACACATGCCTTTGCAAGTTGACCATTGTCTTCCCTACACCAAAATACCTTGCAGTTTTGGGGGTGTGAGCATTGTTGATAAGTTGTAGTCAATCATCTTCAGGAATACAACTTATTTAACTTGAGTTACCCATTCTAGACGTGGCAGTTAATTGTGTTGTCATGATCATGCACATGAATTTAGCTTTGCAATTGTTAAGACATCTCCTTGAAGTCCTCATCATTTGTTTATGCTTCTCTGTATGCATCATGGGTGAAAAGCTTCATGTGCATAAAAGTTTTCGAGGCTATGATATTTGATATGGGTGGCCTTGAAAGCTTGTTAGCCAACTTGTTTGTGTTGGCTTTTTTGTACTTGATCACTAAATGAGACTCCTGTAGAAACCCCATCGACTTTTAATGTCTGGTTTGTTGTAGCTTATTCCATGTTTGCATGTGTTGTAGTGGTTGGTGATCTATGTGGATTACTCTTTTTTCCCATCAGAGAGTGTTTCCACTTCTTTACAACTTGCACTAGGATAACTCCTTGTCATAAGTAGGGTATTTGAGAACCACCACATGAAATACTTCGTAATGGTAGCATACAAGCCTTCCTCCTTGCATCAATACCATGACCACACCATGCCTACTCACATCTTGTTGCCACTTCAAAGGTTTGTTATAGGTTCAATAATCCCAGAATTAGTGCATGATTGATGTTCTTCTTTAACTCTTGAAAGTTCCTTTGTTGCGTCTTCCCCATTGGAAACTCTTACTACTGTTGCGTCTTCCCCATTGGAAACGCTTACTATTCGCTATTATGGTGTGGAGTGGTGTTGTTACTATTGAAAATGAGGCTATGAATTTCTTGAGGTATTGTGCTGCCCTAAAAAACCCTCGACCTCAGAAACATTAGTACGCATCAACCACTTTATGATGGCCTCCATATTGACAAAGATCTATCTTCAACCCTCCTTCATATATCACATATCCCAAAGACATCGAAGATTGTTGTGCAAACTCACACCTCTTGAGATTCACCAACAACTGGTGCTTCTTTAATGTCTTAGTATGTGCATCAAATGCAAGATGTGCTCTTCAAGTAGCACTGTATACCAATATATCATCTAGATAAACAATAACAAATGAATCTATCAAAGGGCACATTATATGATTCATTAACCTCATGAACGTGGTTGGTGCATTACATAGGCCAAAAGATATGATTAACCACTCATACAAACTTTGTTTTGTTTTGATGGAATTCTTCTAGGTATCTTCTTCTATGACCTAAACTTGGTGATATCTTGATTTTAAGTCTAGCTTGGTGAAGTATTTGACTTGGTGCAACTAATACAGCAAAACATCTATCTTAGGTAGGGGTTACATGTTCTTGAGTGTAATTTTGTTTAATACCATGTAATCAATACACATCTTCCAAGTTCCATCTTTCTTTGGCTCAATGATGATGGGTGACCCGCTTCCTTCTTGGGTGGTAGCCCTTTAGGTTCCCATAACATATCCCTATATGCATGTAGCAACTCTTATAGTTGATGTTTTTGTTCTTTAGTACACCCCTCTAGGGATAAGTTAACTCTCATGGACTCTTCTGTAGATTGATTTTCTCTTAACAATAACAAACATTTTTTGCTAGAATTGATCAACTTTTTATGTTGGTTGGCACTTACCAATGAGACCTTCAACTTGCCCTTGTGTGCATTGATAATGAAGGATTTTATGTCCTTGATGAGGCAATATTGGTTTGCTCTTTGCATGAAGATCACATCGCACATTTACATATAGAAACTCCCAAACAACTCCACATACATCAAGTGGAACTACATCCAACTCCACTTCTTCAATAAAATCAACGCTAATAACAAATTTAATTCTACACTATTTGTTTACCCACCACAATGGATATGGGTAGGATTGTCATGAGTCTCTAGTTTTAGTTTCTTTACTAGTTTTGTTGCTATGAGATTCACTTCTGATCTTTAGTCGAATAGAACATTGGTTTTTGTCTTTTTTATGTGTATTTTTATATAGAAGAGTCTAGTCATTTCCTTCTATTCCTATTTTTGAAGGCTACCCAAATTCACACCCTTTTGCACTAATGTGTAGATAATCTCTTCATCCACATCCGATTTACATTCTACCCGATTACTCAACTCTTCGGCCATGACATTTTCCCTAACATCTTTTTTTCAATTCTTTGGGTTGAACTTTGGATGCAACTTCAAACACTTCTCCTCTATATGACAATCAATGTTCAGTAGTTGTTGGGATCTTTGTATAGATGTGCTATGGATGCTATCTTTTTGTCTTTTCCTCTTTCCACTTCTCCTCCTTAGAAGCTTCTTGGTACTTCTTCTTTGACCTACTTGAATTTTTATTTTATTTTTTATTTTTTATTTTTGTTTGTTCTTCTATATTTCTTACTTTCTTCCTTTATTATCTAACCCATGTTCTCTAGTTATTGTGTCCGCACACAAACTTCATCCATTGTTCTAGCTTTGAACAACATCATTTATTTACATAGATGGTCGTGTAGACCCCCCAATACTTGAGTACAATTAAGTTCTTTGGGGAGATACCTAACATGATGGCCATCTTTTTAAATTCTACGGTGTACTCCTGTAAACTCAGTGTTTGTCTTTGCCAGAAGTAATGCCACTGGATCCACTAGTTCTTTGCATACTCGATAGGGTGAAATTGTGACTTTATGAAAGTTTTGAAATCCTCCCACTTAGTCATTGGAGTGTCTCCTTCTAACCTCATGGTCTCTTTTTGGTTTTCCCACTAGGTTAGGGCATATCCCTTTAATTTCATCTAAACAAACAATTTTTTTTTATTGTTCCTCTATATGATGAACACTAAAATAAGTTTCTAACTACTGCGATTAGTGATTTAACTTCAAAGCATCAATATCACTTTGATATGGCTTGAGTTGACCTTTGCTTCCATTTGGATCAGGGAATCTGAATTGTTGACAACACTTGACCTATGTTGATCATTTTTAGGTTCTTTGTGAGACTCCCAAAAGGGTTCTTTTTTATCACCCAATCTTCCCTTTGATTTGACCTTTGTGTTAGAACCCTCATCTTCTCCAAATCTTAACTTGTTTGCTAGAGCCACCATAAGCTAGTAAAATTTTAAAGGTGGAAATTTACCTTAACGTTTAGAAACTTGGGAGAATCTCATTTGTCCATGATATGCAGATCCGTAACATGTTTGGCCATATTTTTTTCTAATAACGTTCTATAGTTTCTATATAAAATTTTGGCAATTTTTAAGGAATAATAATTTTATAAAATAAATTTTTTGTGAAATATTTTTAGAAGAAATGGAAATTAAAAAATCTTTTTATTGGAAAAAACATGGAAAATTAGTGCACATGTGAATATTAGCTCCTAAAATTTTCCTTGGCCATAAGGAGATTCATATTATGGCTGATAGCTGCAACCTATTCTTCTAAGTTTGAGAACCTATCCTCTATTGAATTTTGAGGGATATTAATAGGTTTGTTGGCCATGGTTGGAGTTTATGACTTTCATCTTAATTGATTTAGATCATCTGCAACTCCCCACAATATACTCAAAGAAACCTGCTCTAATACCTATAAGATTTGTAAATTGTCGTGGATATTTCATTGGATATTTTTTATTTTTATGTGAGATCTACTAAAATATATTAGAAAATCTGAAATCTACACTATGAGAGTTAATTTCTCCTTAGATTTCTAGACTTACTAATTACTATTTATTTTTTATGCATGCAAATTATAATTACGCATAGAATAGAGAACAAATAGAATAATGATTCACAAACCACAATAACATAAGATATGGCCTAGGAAACTTTTTTGAGAGAAAACCTAGGTGGAAAGTGAGATTGCCATGCTCTCTATTTTATTGAATGGAAATGAATGCAAGTACAAAAAGAATGAGATTTGTGGCCCATGGGCTACGACAATATACATACCCTTTTTTTTTTAATTCTCTCTCTCTCTATCCACTCTTAGATACTCTATTCATATATGAAACAAAATGCACTCTAATTGAATGGAAACCCTTTTCCTTTTAGTGGCCCAATGACAACACACCTTGGTAGCTTACTAGTGGTTAAGTTTGATTCCTTCAACTCTTAACTAAAGTCACAATATCTCTCTTTTAGAGTCTTTTTTATCATGATCACATGGCTAGCCCATTTTCTATGAATAATGAGGGTTGACATTACATCATCTCGGATTATGGTGGTTAAAATATGAATGTCAACTTCCAAGTGGCATAAATTTTGTACAGACTCTAATTGAGGTGATTCTTGTGTTGTTAGAAGGGTATTTGTGTGTAGAATAGTGCTAGGGGTTGCAATGCTTAAGCGACAAATTTTTATCCCCCAAAAAACAACATTTGGCGCCTCAAACTACTTTCAGAAGATTTCAAAACCCGATTTTCCAAATTGAGACCCACCAGTAAAAATGATCTTGTGAGTTGATTCCTCAATTTTTTCCACTTTGAAAGCATCAAGATGAAAGACAAATAAGGCCGCATAGCTAGCGTTTCCTGCCACTAAGTTTAATCGCTGAACTTTGAAAATATGAATAAACTTTGAAATTTGAACAAAAGCTTAACGTGAAGTTATTCTATGTCTTTACATTAAATGCTTTTATTGATTGGTTAAATCAATAAATTTAAATGTTTATTTAATAATAATAATTTCTTATGTAAATAATTTTTAGTTATAATGGATCTGTTTAGAACTCATTGCATTGTTAGTTGTGAATTTGTTTTTATGGGTTTTTTCTATATGATGTGATTTATTATTTATTATTTATTTATTTATTTTATATGGAAATTAATATATATGTATTCAAATACACATGATTTAATGTATAAATAGCGGACCATGCTATTAACTATTGTCTAGTTACATTCTACTTTTAGTTGAGTTGTGAACATGGTATCACCTATAATTGTCTAGTTAAATATTTGTTTGATTTGATATTGATGTGATTGTAGAATACAATGTTTGTTGTGAAGGAATAATTAAAACATGTTGTTTTGGATTCCTAATGAATTACATTCTTGTTTGAGTTCAATTTTGAAGATGATATTACTTATTCGTAAGGTTATGACTTCATTTTGATGTAATTGTGAATAGGTTTTTAGTCTTATTGGGTGGTTGTATTATACCTTGTTGTAACATGTATAATAAGAAAAACACGTATACTCATGCTTTTTTTCATTTAATTTTGAATCTAAAATAAATTAATGATTGAAAGTGGTGGGCATTAATACACCTAGCGTACATACACCTGCTATCGGCCTTGCAATAAGATTCTTGATCTACAATCAAATGACAATTACCTAAAAAAATTTGAATGCTAAAAAATAATAATGAATTTAATATTTTATATAAAATAATATAAATTTATCATCAATATAGAACTAATTAACCCTAAATGCATTAAAGAATGATCTATATGTTTAGGTACAATAGCAAGACTCGTTCTACTTTGTGTAGTTGTGTAGAATACAATCAAAATCGACAAATTAAAAGCATGGCTTCGTCTTAAATCTTCTTTATAAAAAAGTTGAGATCATTTTCGTACAACTAAATTGTTATTACAAAAGTAAATTAAATATTTGTGGGAGTATTTAGGATGGTTGTCCTTTTAAGAAGTAAAATGTCCTCTCACATCGATTAAAAAAATGTTTAATGGAGAATGCATCTGAATCTCTATGTGCAGATTCCTTGAAAACATTATTCCTGCAGACATTTCCCGTCTCTCTAAAGGAGAAATTCCACCAACCTTGTTGCTGGAACTATGTACATTTTTATTGCAAAGATCATTGGAGGATCTGATTTGATCCAATTTGTGGTAGGAGTATTCATTATTGTTTGATGGAGGATTTGATTTGTATTCACTATTGTTAGTACACTGAAATCATTGCCAAATAAGAGCATGACCAATAGAGTGTAAGAAAAAACAAAATAAAACATTTTAAAAAATAAATATTTTTGGTTTTGAAATGTTCACATTAGAAAATGATTTTTGTTTTATTTTTGGTTAATAGCTCACTAATTCTATAGTCAACAACTTATCGAATGGATAATACCTACCATCGATAGGATAATAAGTCATGTTGAACAACTGGAAAGGTTCTATGGTGACATTCAGTGTTATCCACACTCAACAGCTGCACGATAACTTGACCTAGGTGGGAATGCAACTTGTACAAATAAAGTATTTGGCAATATAGTAATTTAACGATGTCACAATTTTAATTAGATTTGATGCTTTTGATAGTGTTGTATCTATTTCTACTAAAACATGATTTAAATATTTTTATAATTACATTAAAAAAAACTCAATTAAGAAAAAATAACCAGATTTTTAAAACAAAAATAGCTTTCCTGACAAAATTATGGCTTACCTAGGTAGAGAACGCCTTTGGCAATAGTCTAAAGCCATATTTCCAAATGTGTATTTTTCGGTGGATTTTTCTCCACAACGACCCCATACTCAATTGTTGAAAGCATCTTGAATCTTGAATTTAGTCGGGGACGAAGGTGCCCACTAAAGTGATGTGATGTTTGATGTGAAGCAACTTGACTTAACAACGTCTAGAGTCATTCATACTTAACAACTTATAAGCAGTTGGACTTGGGAGCACAACGGGATAAGATTATCCTAACACAAAAGATCGATGTCCAATTACAGGGTCCACATGTGAATAGACAGATTAAAATCTTGGTTCTATATCTTAGTTTATGATTCCGGGCAGGAAAGGACAATTCATTATTGAATTCACGTGCCCAGTGTTGAATCAGTGTAATGGAGGACATACCATCATTTATAATCTGGAATTGAAAGAAGAGATTGAATATTGAAGTTATATGGAGTGGATAAATAGACTTGACATTTTTAATATCAAGATTATTAATATTAGTTTTATTGATGATAGAGATCTTTATGGTCGATATGTCATATATAGATTAGTGTTTTTACTGTTTTACAATCTAGAGATGATATTTGGATTAATTTTTCGAAGAGTTGAACACTCATTATGTCAATACAAAACTGTTAGTTTTTTTTGTTGTTGAAAAAAACAATGGATTTTTCTCCATAAAAACCCCATCATCCTATTGTTAGAATTTCACAGATCCCCACCATAGCATAAAGTATAAGAGGATGTTGAAAAAGAAAAAGCTTAGTCAACTTTAGGGTCACGTTAATTCAACTTCAAATATTAGTGTGCTCAACAACTGGAAAGGTTCACGTCCTTTTGACTCTGATGTTTAGAGTCATGCGTACTCAACTCATGGAAAGCGTCCCATGAGTCTGCATGTTCTCACATTCATGTGAAGTTCTGATGTGGTGCAACTTGCCCTGACGTCTACATTCATTCATACTCAACAGTGGGAAAGCTTGTTTTGATATGTATTCAATGTTGTCAATATAGTGAAATCATTGCCAAATAAGAGCATGACCAATAGAGTGTAAGAAAAAACAAAACAAATATTTAAAAAAATAAATATTTTTGATTTTGCAATGTTCACATTACACAACGATTTTTAATTTTTGGTCAATACCTCATTAATTTGGTAGTGAACGACTCACCGAATGCGTAATACCTACCAACTATAGGATAATAATATAATGATCAAATTTGGATTACAAAACCATGTAGATGGACAAAACGAGTGATTGATGACATATATTGGACTTGTTTAATACAACATGTCATCCTACTCATGTGCTTTATCCTAAAAATATCATTAAATTTTTATATTGATGATTAAGCCTCAAGGTTTTTCTCTTCCATGTAACCTCTTCCTTATTTGTATCCTTGCATTTTATTGTTCCTATTCAAATGTATGTCAAGGGTCTTCCCTTCTTCACCATATATGTCTTAAACAAAAAATTGTTTTGTAGTTTTGTTGTTTCACATTATTCTTTTGCATATTATTACGTTTACAACACTTGTTAACTATGGTTGGGACTTTGTTTCTAATCTCCACTTGAAACTCAATGATTTCCAAGATGCTTCACATATGGTTCTTGCTGTGTACTAACCTAATGGTTGTTAAATACGATGTCATAGATATGGACCTTAATTTCCCACCCAACTTTCTCAGGTAATGATTACCTTGCCATCTCTTACATAAAGGCCAAGGGCACAAATTTATCATTGACTTGACTGGGATTGTTATCCATGCTACATGCTTGAATATGACAACCCTAACAATAGTTCCTCATTACATAGATGACCCCCTTTGCATTGTCCACTATTCCAATGCTATATGCATGATTGGTTTGAGGGGTTTATAGAAAGGGCCAGTGGCTCGTTTATAAATGTTTATTAATTACTCTATCTGATTTCTAAGATGTTAAATTTTAAGGAAGAGTAAATAATGTGGAATGAACTCCCACCATAGGAATCTCCCACAATAATAATAAGTTGCAATGCATCACATATATAACGACACTGACAAAAAAACCTCTGTAAGAAATGTCATCTACACTCACGATTATGATACAATGTTGGTCCTAAAGTGAAGAAAAAATATTTCACATCAAACAAAAGAAGCAAACCTTATAACAAAGTTTTTGGTGTAGGTAACAACTCATAACTCTAAAACCTAGTTTTTTTTGTAGGTAACAACTCATAACTCTAAAACCTTTTGATGGAAACAATAGCTCCCGATACTATTGAAGTAAGCTAATTTTGTACTAAAATGACCATTTTCTTAATAAAAAATATGAGAAAAACTTAACATAAATTTTAGTAATGATTATGGTTCCACCATAATCCAAAATTAATATATGGAGAAATGATACACTCATACATATAATAAAAAACAAATAATTATTTGAATGAAGCTTTTGCGAATGTATCTTCTAAATCTCTCACTTAAATTATTTAAATTACCTCAAATTTCAAACCAACCAAATAATTGATCCTTAAACAATTTTAATAGGATCAAAATTACATTATAATCCAAATTTTTCCTATCGAGAACATACTTTTAGAGAATTTTCCTAACTCTAAAATAAGTAAAAATATAAAAAACAATTAAATTTCTAATTAATAAAAAGTTTAACTTTCCATATCATCTAACTACCATAATGGAATAGATAAAAGTTCGATGAAGTGTTTGCGATATCAATGTGACAATGAAATAAATTGAAGTTAGGATAAAATGTTTACTCTATGATTAAAATTAAGATTCCAAAATTATATATATATATAAAAGTGTTTTAAAATCATTACAAAATTTGGAAAAAATTTGAACAGAAGCTCCATTCATACGTCGCAAGATGGAAAAACAGGAAGAGGAGGGACAAGAACAAGTAATGAGCGAAATTCATTTGGGATGTCCACCTGATGCCAAATCCCTCGTCTCACGATTCACCATTTTGCATTCTTCAACTCCCTTCACAGGTGATCCTGCTTTTGCCCTTCAATCTGTCTTCCTTGTTACATATTGTTTGGTTATGGGTATTCGATATTTCATTCTAGCTCAGCCTCGGAAAACACAGTTTTTAAAATGTAAAATACTCCAGTCTCTTTTCTTCATTACATATTGTTGAAAGTGTATTCAGTACTTCATTCATGCTCGGCCTCGGAAAACAGGTTTTGCAGTGTAGAATACAACTATCAAGAAAATTAGAAATCTTATACAATCCTCTCACCATTTTGATCTCCGCTCCTGCTGCGAATCAAAAGGGTTGCATTCGAAGGGTTTGACAAAATGTCTAACCCCTCAGTTGCCAGCGCACGGGCTTCATTTATGATCGTAATTCTAGTGTATACTGCATGACAAAGCTAGAGAGGATTGTTTTGTTTCAGCACAGATGGTTCTCAGGAGTGATCCGTTTATGTCTCATATCCTGCTCGTGTTTGAAAACCCCATTGTGTAGAGTTGTCTGTGTGCTTTGTGGGCCCCTTTCCTTGTGATTGTTGTATGTGATGCCTTCTTAGTTGCAAGCTTTTAAATAATAAAGTGGCACGTCCTTTGTTAAAGATTTTATTCCATGTTAATACGATTATTATTTGGCTTTGAAGCAATTTACTTAACATAATGTGTCAATGACAATCCACTGATGTGTAAGCTGTTTGGCTATTTTGGTCCATGGTACTCTAAACTTTGAGATTTGATAACTGAAGGGACAAGAACCATACCCTACCGACATTCGCATTTTGTTAGTTATATAAGATAAAAATATTAATATTAAAGCCCAGGAATGACCCAAAAGGGAAGTCAATGGGACTGAAGAAAAAAGTACGATCAATGATAAGCATGTGCGGGAGTACCTAAGGTTATTCTGAAAGCATGAAGCAATCTAAATTAACAGATACATGAGAAATAAATATGAGAAATGAATATGAGATCTCATATAGCAAGGGAGATATGCTATAGAAATTCTGAAGAGATTTAGGATTCAGGATTGCAGACCCATGGCAATACCAATGATTACCAACTGGAAAAAGATAGATGCATCAGGGGACAAGAAAGTCGACCCCACCTTGTACAGACATCTAATTGGGTCACTCATGTATCTTGTCAACACTAGACCAGACATTTGCTTTGCTGTCAATACTGTTAAGCGAGTTCATGGTGGAACCAAAAAGGGTACATTGGGCAGCAACTAGGCACATTCTCACGGATGTGCATGGAACAGTTGGGCTTGGGTTGAAATATACTCGAGGGGATGATGTCAAATTGAGTAGATTCACAGATGCAGATTGCGTAGGTAGTTTAGTGGACAGGAAAAGTACCTCCAGGTACCACTTCAGCGTTGGATCAGGGATGGTCTCTTGGTGCAGCAGGAAGCAGAAGTCAGTAGCATTGAGCTTAGCAAAAGCAGAATATATGGCAGCCAACATGACTACGTGCAAAGCCATATAGCTTAGGAAACTACTAGCGAGTTTGTTCAAGAAGAAAATGGGAGCAACCAGTGTTTACTATGATAATCAAAGTTGTATAAAACTCTCTGAGAATCCAATATTTCTTGATAGGTCAAAGCACATTGATATCAGATGTCATTTCATCAGAGATTGTGTTGAACGTGGGGTAGTCCAACTACAGTATGTTCCCACAGGTGATCAAGTAGCAAACGTACTCACAAAATCTCTAGGGAGAGCTAAGTTCATCCAGTTCAGGGAATAAATGGGTATGGTGGAGAACCCGTTTTAGTAGCGGAAACAGATGGATTCTTAGTTGCAGTAGCAACAAATGAGAGGGAGTTGTAGTGCAAATGCAATAGTTGATAGCAGTACAGAAGGGTCAGCAGTAGCAGAGATGCAACACATATTAGAGTTGCGTAGTAGTTGATGGGCAGAATAGCCAGACTTCAGCAGCGTGACAAGAGTTGGTGCAGGAACATGGTGTTGCTTTAGTGGGCTGCAGCGCTAGAACACATTCCTTTCTAAGAGGGAGTGTTAATTTTTGGAGCATCAGATGTGTTCTAGCCAAGAAATTTGGTGGAGAGGCTAGAACAAATGTATTCTCGAAAACTCAGAAATTGTTTTTGGAAATTCCACCTAGAGACAACTTAATTAAAATAATTAATCCTTTTTTAATGGTGCCTAAGTCTAAAGTTTAAACATAGGAAAACTAATTAATTAAAGGGTATTAATTAAGTCATGGTGAGAATCTTCTAGAAGAAGACATGGATCGAGTTCTACTTAATCTTAGCCATCGATTATGTTTTAATCTTGGCCATTGATGTCTCAACAAGAGATTATAAGAAGAAACTCGATGGGGCTTGGAGAAGACACACCAATGCAGATATCCAGTTGTCCAGGCAAATTGATTTTCTCAGTGGCTGAAGTTCAGCAAGAGAAGATAGAGCCAGAGGGTGAGTTGCAGGTGAGAGAGAGAGGGCATCAACAGTAGTCTGAGAGTGCAGGATAAATTCTGGAACGGTCAACGTGAGAGAGGACGCAGATCATCAAGGCACTGCGTAGAGGATGACATAGTGGGACCAACATAAGGGGAGAGGGTCCGTTTTGGGTCAGAGAATGGCTGTGGAGAGTGAGAAATTTATTGCTAAATTTCTCTTAGTGTTTCTTTCTCTATTTTTGCTGTCGAATATCTTGTACATGAATTATTTCTGAAGATTATTAAAGAAATCCTCATCTGCTGCATCGATTTTCACACATTGGGTTTTTCCGGGTACGATTGTCCAAAAATAATCGTGTTAATGTGCTTATATGTGTGTGCTAGCATTTCTATAATTTTTCCTTGCATTTATTTTTCCGTAGTATTTAACTTGTGAAGGTGCAATGTATTTATTTCGATATTTACAGTAAGAGATAATATCAATTGCTGCAGTAGGATTCCAAACTTCAGAATTCTCACAACTACAGATCTATAGGAGATGCGGGGTCTCATCAATCTAGAGTCCAATGATAGATGGGACTCTGGATGTTACTTATGGTCATCTGTTGTCAAGATTTCGGGGAAGAAAGATGTTATCAATCTAATAGGTTTTGTCCTATGTGGATCGTGGAAAGTTTGTTTCTTGCGATCTAGTAACTCCCTTATAAACAAAGCTAGACATCTCTGGCCTAGGTACCTAAAAAAGTAGTAAGGGAGACCCTTGACTCTCTATAGATGCAACAAGACCTCCTCCTGATCACATAGTATATTTTGCACCAAAATAGAAGGTGGTCCTCTAACTTGGTGTCCTATAATTCACAAACTTGATATATCCTCTTTGACATTGAAATGTGGTGGTCTATCTCAACTTGACGTCAATGGGAACAAACTCTGAATTGGCCTAGAGGAATCTTGAGGTTGTCCATTCAATGTTTTCTGGTATACTTGAGATCAACAATAAAGCCATCCCTCAACTACATGAAGTGCTTAGAATATAAATTCATCTTAGGTCAAGGTGATTAAGAGGGGACACCTAGGTGACTTGTATGTACTCTTTGTAAATGTCCTCTCTTATCACCCTGTTCAACACCCTTTTAGAGGGTAGGATGTGACTAGGTGCATGAAGAGACTACTTGAAAGATTGGAGACAATTGATAGAATTGCCAAAAGATTGGAGGTGCAAGGAATTCTTAATGAAACAACATTATATCCATTTAGTGAGGAGGATTTACGAAATAGAAGCAATCTCCTATGAGGAGCAAAGCACTAGGAAGGTGTGTTGTGTTTGTTTAGAAGTTGAGTCACGTAGAGATCATAACCCATGGAGCAATGGGACCAATTTGAAAATAATAATAATAATAAGAATCCAATTTTAAGGTCACGATCAAGCTAGACACCAAATTGGTCTGTGAGTCCCCTTTGATTGTGGGACAAGGGACCCACCTTCGTGCAATGATTTGACTGCTAAGTCTACAAAGGCATACATACTCTATCCCCCTCTAGTTTTGAACTCGTGACCTCTTACAGGGAAACACACGCTCTTAACCATTGGGCCCACTCAAGTGCACTAAACTCAAATTGAATGATGTTGTGAGAAACTATCCTTTTATAAATGGATCATACATTGCAACAAGAGGATCTATACTTTCTCAATCCTAGTCTATTTTGAATCTTAGTAAACTAGGACCCAAGACCTTAGAGCCATAAAGGATAGTGGATTTGATGAGTGCGTTCAATAGGTGCGTCTTGGACGAGATATCCTAGAAGTGACACAGAAAGCACTCTCTCAAACATGGTTAGAAAACCATATCCTTTGTAGAGTTGGGGTTGAAAATGCGACCTTGAGAATTGAGCCTCCAAGTAAGTGTAGGTCACGGTAATCTTGATCTCCCTCCTTTAGAAGAGAAAGTGGTAGTCAAAGAGCTTCAACACATTGAAGATCATTATCTTAGTTTTACTAAGGTTGATGTCTTGTAATCAAGAAAGTTAAGCATCCTTGTGATAACTTTAGAGTTATTTTGAAAGTTTTTACAACATGCTTGGGGGGGCTTCATGTGATGTGGGGTGCATGGTGTGATTAGTTACTTTTGGTTATTTTGTGATGGATGTATGCATTGGACTTAGGTAGCTCCTCAATTGCTAGAACTTGTCTTCATGCCTATGTGGCACATTTCCTTAAAGCATTGGAGACTGAGACAACATGATGACATTCTTCATGATATACACATAGAGAGTGGGTTACTTTCTTGGAGGATGATTCACCTTGGAGGAGGAGCATTGGGCATCTTGTAGGAGGTTGTTGCACCCTCGATGGCATGGGGAAACTTGGTTGCTTGCATGGAGGTTTTTACTTGACTTGAGGATGCTTGGGTTAAAGAGTGATCATATAGGTGCAATGGGCTTAGAGATACACATAGCTTAGGAGGTGGCATTGGAGCTTTGGAAGCTTTTGAGGAGGAGCTTTGGACCTTTCTTGAGGAGTGTCTAGCCTTGGAGCCTTGTTGAATGTGCATGCCTTGGAGCTTGACATGTGTCACCAGAGTTGGAAAGCCACACATGTGGGCATATTTAGTGATTAGATAATTTGCTTGTTGTGGACCCATTCCACTTTATGCTTGTTGGTCTCACTCACCTTTCATATTAATAAAGGGAGGAGAGGATCTTTTCATCACTTGTACTTGTTCACTCATGTAATCACAAAGTTGTGTTAGAAATGCAGGAGCTAGGGAAAACTTGTCTACTTGTAATCTTCTTCATTTGTATTTTATCTCTTTATCGTGAATAATAACGTTCTTGGAATAATTTCAATGAATGACTAGGTTTAGGGTTTTTCCCCAAGGAAACAAATAAGACTAAGGTTTGGGATCAACTTTAGAGGAGCAAAAGAAGCATTTTGTCTAGTAGATTTCGTGAGAGAAAAATTCTAGGGTTTTGTGGTATTTGGAAACTCTAGTGCTACTTGGTATGTTTGTTTTGGAGAATATGGAAAGAGACCTTCTTGTACACTTGTGGGATGCAAGTGTATGTGCCAAGGAGGACCTGCCACTATTGATGCTAGGTTGTTGAGGATCTTTGATGGGGTAGCCAACCTTGGTTAGGAGTGATTCCTAGCTAGGAGGAGTTGGTGGCTAGGGCTTTCTTACGGTTTCCCTAGCTATTATTTGGAGACCTTGACCTGTACCAGTTTGTAATAAGTTGTTGGTACATGTACTTCATCTCTCTTATATATATAATGTTACAACTATCCAAATAGTGTATACTTGCAAATTTATGTTTCAGCTTATGTTATCTTCTTGATTGGGTAGATTCTAATGCTAATTTGACAATATAGAGATGAATTGGTTAAGCGATTTAACACATATCTATAAATAACAAAGCATATTTTACTATTGTTGCAATATGCTGTAATAAGAGATTTAAGATTTGGTATATGCTTGAAAAGTGTTCCCTAAGGGTTGTAGCTTTGTGGTATTGAAGTATTCTTGAATGTATTTATTTTCTTGGGTTGTTTTGCGAAATTGGGTGGGAGAGCAGTGAAATATTGTTGCTGTATATTTATACTTTAGATTCATCACTAAGGTTGAAGGTTCATAGGAAACGGATTTGGAAAAACTCAAGGTTGAGGTGAAATTTCTAAATAGGCATTAAAAGTCAGATTTTGAAATTTCTACATCGCTCCAGAGCATTTCATATATCTCTACATGGTATCAAAATTGTTGTGATGAGATTTCTCTCTTGGTGAAAAGAGAGTTAGATATTTTAGTTGTTACGTACCTGGGAGAGGTGCTTGATCTAGTATATATTGATTGGGTGTGAAACTATAGGATGCTTTGGAGAGGTGCTTCAACCCTAGAAGGGTTGTTCTGCCTTATTTATTGCCGATCTTGCTTTGAGTTGTGTTTCAGATTTGCAAAATGATGACTCTTGGATTTAAAGAGTGTGATAGGTTAGAAGTTGCTTCCAATTTCATACCTTGGAAGTTCAAGTTGCAAATGCTTTTGGAGGAGGCCGAGCTTTGGTAGGGTATTGATAAAGAGATTGTTGCATTCACTGATTCGACATGGTTGGCTGCCAATGTTGAAAAGGAGTCCAAGGCAAAGAGAGCCATTCTTGATTCAGTCAATCATTTTGTCCTTCACATTGCTGTCAATTTCATTGGTAAGTTGCTATATGAGGTTTTGGTTGGTGTATATTAGGGTTCTTATCTCTATGTTTATCTCTTGCAAAACATGCTTTTAGTTGTCCACATGAGTAACACAGATGCAATAATGAGCTACTTGGCTAGAGTTACAAAGTTGAGATATTAGTTGTTCACCATAGGGACGAAAGTGGAGAATAATAAGTTGGTGCCCATTGCCTTGAATTGACTTGCTCCATCTTGAAATCCTCTTGTCCAATGTGTTTGCACTTGTGATAAATTGCTTGATGTTATTTGGGATAACCTTGTGCAAGAAGAGATAAGGTTGGATTACTTCAATATAACAAAAGTAAGTATAAGACCTAGCCCTCGTTTGGAGGATAAGGAAGGGAAGCAACACAGGAAATAATAAGGGCAAAAATGAAGTTTCAAGTTCAAGAAATAAGGAGGATTCAAGTCCAAGAAAGAAAGGTTTGAGGAAGGTGAAATGTTTTAGGTGTCACTAGTTGGGACATTATGTTAGCAAGTGTTCCAAAAAGAAGTGGAAGGCCTAACAAAAATAAGTTTTAGGAAGTGTTGGTATTGGATTTGGAGTGGATGAGGGATATTCCCATTTTGAGACAACCTTCTCCATGACCTCTTGTTTATTTTTTAACACCATGCCAAGTGTTGGATGATATGTGGATAATGGAGCATTGAGACATTTGAGACATATTACTTGAACTCAAACAATTGTCTAGCATGGACAACATACCCAATCCAATCACTCTTTATAATAGATTCTCCATATTTGAAAGCAAGTAGTTATTCTTTAGGGAAAGTTGGTTTAAAATTCTGAAATTGACAGGTAGCTTGATTTTCCCATTCTTCTTTTTTGTTTACTACCAAATTTGCAACACAAGAAGAATATTGCATGTTACTGCTCAAATTGCACTAGTTGTCGAAAGCCCTAATCCACAAGGTATAATTTGAGGTGCAACCTTTAGGAAGGTCTAATGTTATCGGAACCGAACCGGTCCGAGCGGTTTAGGGGCAAAACCTATCCGAACCAGAAAAGACCGGTTTGGTACCGAATCGGTCGGTGTCGTCACCGAACCGATCTAGACTGGTTTGGAGACTGGTTCTGCAAGGCCTGCGACCGTGGCATAATTTTTTTATTTTATGTTTATTTTTATTTTTATTTTCTAATATATTTATATTTTATATATTTTATAAAATTAATTTTTAATTAAATTTATTATTTTTTTCCTAGTTTCTAACGCTACTCTAGCCTCCCCTATTCGAAGTTCGGTTCCACAAGGTCTGCGGTCGCGGCATAAAAAAACGTTTTTTATTTTTATTTATTTTTTTTCCCTAGTTTCTAACGCTACTCTAGCTCCCCCCCAAAGCTATTTAAACACCCCCACCTCCTCTATTTCACTCACACTATTCATTCGAGTCTCTTGCAATTCTTGAGCTGAGATCGGTGAGGAGAATTTAGAGAGTTTTTTGCAGGGTTGTTCTGAGGGAGTTTTTTGCAGATTTGAAGAGCTAATTGGAGTCTTGGAGAGCTGTTGGGTTGGCAGATTTTCGAGCTACTTCAAAGAAATATTTTTTCTTAGAGATCTTTGGGTTTTTTTAGTGGTTTTTGGAGTTGGTGGAAGTTTTTTTTTTTTTTAATTTGTTGGGGCTCCTACATAGCTGATTTCAAAGGATTTTGGAGCTAATTTTCTCCAAAAAACTTAGAGGGTAAATCAAGGAAATTTTTGCCATTTTTTTGTTGTTCCATTTTTCTTCAAAAATCAATTTTCTTTTTTTTTCAAAAAAATTAAAAACCCCAGTGTTTTTATGCAGATTTGTAGTGGTTGCTCCAGAGCTGATTTTGAAGGATTTTGGAACTATTTTTCTTTAGAAAATTAAGAGGGAAATTCAAAGTATTTTTTTCAACTATTAATGTTCTATTTTTCTTCAAAAATCTATTTTTTCCCTAAATTTTTTAAAACCCTAGGGTTTCTATGCATAATTCAGATTTGTAATTTTTGTTGGAAAAAAATTGTGGCCGTTATTTTCTTCTGTTTTTTTCTCAACAATTATTGAAATTTGCAGGGTTATTTTGAGGGATTTCATTGGCAAATTTCCGAAGGAGATTTTGGAGCTGATTGAAGAGTTTATTTTCAGATTGGTTGGAGCTTCTTCTCTTCTCAAAATTTACAGATCTTCTCCAGCTATTCCATTGCCTCTACTCTTTTATTTTTCTCTAAAAAAATGCCATAGAATTCTAAAAACCTTCGGGTTTTTCATGCAGTTTTTCATTTCTTCCTCATGGCTCCCAAAAACAAGAATGGCCCAGATTAGGTTCACTGCCATTTAAATGAGCAAGGGATAAAAACCTGCAACTATTGTGGGAAAAAAGTTAAGGGTGGGGGGATCCATAGAATTAAAGAACACCTATAACACATTGGAGAGAGCAAGTAAAACCTTGTGAAAATGTTTCTGATTTTCTTAAAGCAGAGATGGAAATTTTAATTGAAGCCTACAATGAAGAAAATGGGGAAAACAAAAGAATTAAAAAATATATAGGCAAAAGTCAAAAGGATGATGCTATGCTTAGTGACCCTGATTTTGAAGAATATGTGCCCAGTTTTGAAGATTCCTCTAGTTGCCCTGCTAGAGTTGGAGAGGGTAGTGCAAGCGCTTTTAACTTGAAGAGGATAGCAACATGTAAAGAGATTGATTCCTTCTTTGTACTCCGCACCACCCTTGGTTCTCAATCAACCCTTGATGCTAAATGGAAGAAGATAAAGAAGGAGGCTGCATATGAATGCATTGCTAGATGATGGTATGATGCAGACATACCTTTTAATGCTATTAATTCTGCATATTATTAGCCCATGATTGATGCTATAAATTCATGTGGAGTAGGCTTCAAAGGCCCTAGCTTTCATGATATAAGGGGGCCACTTTTACAAAATGAGGTCTAAAAAATACAAGAGTACCTTATAGAGTTCAAGCAATCATGGACCAAAACAGGATGCACAATTATGTTTGATGAATGGACTGATGATAGATTTTACACCATATTAAATTTCTTAATTGCTTGTCCAAAAGGTATTATGTTTCTCAAGTCTATTGATGCATCTGATTAGGTGAAGGATGCACAATTACTATTTCGTCCTTTGGATGAAAGAGTTATGGAAGTAGGGGTTGAAAATGTTGTACAAGTTATCACAGATAATGCCTCTAACTATGTTGCAGCGGGAAAGATGTTGGAGGAAAAACACCCCAATTTGGTGGTCTCCATGTGCAGCCCATTGTTTGGACCTCATGCTTAAGGATATAAGCAAAATTAAGTGAGTGAAGAAGTGTGTGGAAGATGCAAAATCCATAACTGTTGGAATTTCTAAGTTTAACCCATTAGAAATTCTTTTTATACTATCTGGTTTATTTCTTCCTACTTGTTTAATTATTTAACAAGTTATTTGCCATGGAAATACTGAAAATAAACACAAGTACATTATCAACATCTACAGGTCATCAACTGAAAGAAAACAAGCACACAAGTGACAGCGTTATTTTCGGACCAATGTCCCCGGGAAAACCCAATGCAGGAAAACCGGTGTAGCTATTTAGAGGGTTTTATTATCATGCAATTTTCAGAATACAACTAGGGTGCTAGAAATGGCTCACCCAACAGAGAATGCCCTTGGAAGTAGTACCTCTCCTCGGAGATAGATATTCCGGCTAATCAATCACCGGATGAACGATCCCACAACAACAATTGCAACTTCCACTGCTCTGCGTCACTCTAATAGGGACTGCGTCACCCTACCCGGCTCACCAGCTCCCAATTTGTCCCACGAAATCCTCCCAGTGCCGCCTCTTGGCCTTGGGTTAGCTCTGCTAACTTTTGCATCAGCCCTTAGACCCTCTGCGTCACACACGCTGGCCTCTCCTAGCTCTGCGCAGCTCCTAGCTACCTCTGTGTAGCACCGAGCTGCCTCTGCGTCAACCTCTCCTGGCTCTGTGCTGTCTCTCTGGTACCAACTCTGCCTCTCTGCTATGTATTCACTGCCCCTCGCTGCTGATCACTGATTCTATCTCTCTTAGCAAACCTCGCTAGTTGACCGGAAATTGACCAAGCATATTAGAGGTCAATTTCAACTCGTTTGACCAAGTTTGACTTTGCTGATCTAGGGTTTGCTGCTGCTGATATAAAATTATAGAATTTTGATTTTGTACTATTTCTCTCTGCTGAACTATTGAAGATAAAAGAAGATTTGATCAAAGGGTTTCCCCGCATTGGGGTTTGTCCCTGGCTAGCTGCCACATCTTGTGTCTCTTGTCTTGGTTTGTTTTCTGTTGATCGTTTAATGTTCTATTTGCACTTTACTTAATGTATATGTGTTTGCTAATCTGTGGCTAATAAGAAGATAAGAAGTAAACTGCTCTAAGCATAAAACATACCATAATTTAACATGGTATTAGAGCTGAGGTGAAGATAAAGCCCAAGCAAGAGCAAGAGCAAGAGCAATCACCGAAGAGAAGGTTGGCAAGGCTATCCTAAAAACTTCATGGGGTCCTCAACACTCTTCCCCGCCAAAGACAAGCTCCATGAGAAGTCTGACTATCACGGATGGAAGATGTCTCTCGATCTGACTTTAGAAGATCAGGAAGTGTTGGACCATGTGAGAGGCAATATTGTTGCGCATCCATCAAATGCATCTGCTGCTGCCAAAAGCAAGTGTTCCAAGGGAGAAGTCAAAGCAAGGAAGATCATTCGGGACTCTATTGACAAGTGCTTGGTGGCCTATGTTTCCAAGCTGACAACCTCCAAGGAAATCTACAATACACTGGTGAGTTTATTTAAAGTTAATGTGCAAATCAAGTTCTATTCCTTAGAAATAAGCTAAAGGAAATTAAGAAGGGCAAAAATGAGAGTATGCAAGCATATTTCTTAAGGATCACCAATATCAAGAATGATCTCCTATCTACTGGAGAAGTAGTTCCTGACAGGGAAATGACTATCACAACTCTTGGAGGACTGCCACTTGAATGGTATATATTTAGGACTACTCTTCTCAACAATAATGTCATCCCAGGATTTGAGGAATTGATGGCTAGATGTATTCAAGAAGAGACAAGGATGGAAGAGCAAGAAATGCCCACACTTAAAAGGCCATCCCTCTGCCTTTTCTTCTCATGCTAAAAGAAGAAACAATTCTGGGGCTAAATCCAAAGGAAAGGCTGGACCTAAGGGTGGAAGAAAAGGTCAATGTTACAATTGCAACAAAATGGCCACTATGCGAGGAGTGCCCTAATAAAAGGGACTCACACCATGACAATGACCAAAATCACTCTTAAGGCAATCAAAGGAATGGCAGGTCCAATGGCAGGGGTAAAAGAAATGCCGGAAATCAAGGAAGAGGACAACCCTTCAAGAAGGCAAGAAACTCCAGGTATGAATCTAACGTTGTTAACAATAAGCAAGATGAATATTGTCTACCTGTGGCCTTCTCTACTACTGCTCCCCCGGACATGCTAGGAAATTGGCTTATTGATAGTGGTGCCTCAAGGCACTTCACTGGTCTCAAAGAAGCTCTCTCTAATCTGATAGAGAAGGAGACCAACCTAGAAAGTTTTCTTGGGGACAATGCAAAATATCCCGTGAAAGGCGTAGTGAATGTCACTTTTCAATTGAATCAGGGTAATACAATTCATTTGCAAGAAGTCCTATATGTACCTAATCTCAAAAAGAACTTGGTGTCTCCTATATGTACCTGATCTCAAAAAGAACTTGGTGTCCGCTTCGGAAGTGGAAGACAAAGGCTACAAGGTAACCTTCATCGATGGCAAGGTACGTGTATGGAAAAAGAATTTTAAAGAAGCTTTCACTCTTGGATTTCGAGTCGATTCATTATATCAGGTCAGAGGAAGTCCGCTAGGTGTCATGTCTTGTGACACATCACTTCAGTCCGAACTATGGCATCGGAGGTTTGCTCACCTTCATTATAAAGCTCTACCCAATGCAAGACAAATGGTGACAGGGATGCCTGAGTTCCAAGTAGAGCAAGGTGTATGTCCAGGATGTGCCGAAGGGAAGCTCACAAAGGGACCATTCCCCTCAAGCCAAAGCAAGACCTCTGATATATTTCAGTTGGTTCACTCAAACATATCTGGGGTGATGCCTGTGAACTCCTTGGGAGGATATTTATATTACCTCACTTTTACAGATGACTATTCTCGCAAGACTTGGATATACTTCTTGAAAAAGAAGGATGAAGTGTTCACTTGGTTTCCTCACTTCAAAGCCTTGATCGAGAATTAAACCGAAAAGAAAATCAAGATCTTAAGGACTGATAATGGGACTAAGTATGAATTCAATGAGTTCCATGAATTTTGCAAACAAGCTGGCATTAAGAGGGAGATTACAACTCCATATACTGCTGAGCAGAATGGTATGGCGGAAAGGAAGAATCGTACAATTGTGGAAGTTGTCCGTGCTATGCTTCACGATCAAAGACTTCCGAAGTTTCTATGGGCCGAAGCTGCGAATATCGTCGTATATGTGCAAAACCAATGCCCTCATCAAGCATTGGGTTCCAAGACTCTCGGAGAGATGTTCATTGGTAAGAAACCTGATGTATCTCATTTTAGAATTTTTGGAAGTCCGGTATATTTTCATGTGCCGAAGGAGAAGAGGAATAAATTGGGTGCATTTGGAAATAAAGGAATCTTCGTGGGCTACAACGAAAACACTAAGGGCTATAGAATCTATGTGGCTGGTCAAAGGGAAATCGAGATTAGCTATGATGTCACCTTTGACGAAGATATGGCTCTTAGCAAAGTTGACAATCTTCCTACTCATAGGGGATCTAAAGAAGCTGACCAGGTATTAGGGGGACACTTGATGATGCTGAAGGGCACATAGCACCTAGGGGAACCTTCCGGGAAAGTAAGAAGCTGACCAGGTATTAGGGATACTTGACCATCATGAGTACGATCATCCAAAATGAGCCTTTGTCATTTGCAAAAGCTGTCAAGCATCAAGTATGGAAGGTTGCTATGACTGAGGAATACGAGTCCATCATGAAAAACGATGTCTAGGATGTGGTCCCCAAACCCCAAGACAAAGCAGTTGTCACTTCGAAATGGATTTACAAGATAAAGCATGCAGTTGATGGAAGTGCGGAAAAGTTCAAGGCTCGTTTTGTCGCTCGTGGCTTCTCTTAGAAGGAAGGTATAGACTATGACGAGATATTTGCACCTATTGTCCGATATACCACCATCTGCTCGATCATAGCGCTTGTTGCTTTGCAAGGATGGAACCTACATCAGATGGATGTCAAGATCGCATTCTTGCATGGTTCAATTAAAGAAGAGGTCTATGTGGAGCAACCCGAAGGATTTGAGATTCATGATCGAGAATCTCATGTGTGCAGGTTGAAGAAGGCCCTCTATGGGCTGAAGCAAGCACCCCGAGCGTGGTATGAGAGGATCGATAGCTACTTGATGAAGCTGGGATTCACTAGGAGTGAAGCCGACCCTAACCTTTACTTTAAGGTTGAAGATGACAATCCTCTCATACTGGGGTTGTACGTTCACAACCTCTTTCTAATAGGTGCAGACCCTTTCATTCACAAATATAAGAGGGATTTGGCTTCTGAATTTGAGATGAAGGACCTAGAACTGATGCACTATTTCCTAGGACTAGAAGTCTGGCAGAAGCCAAGGGAGATTTTCCTATCTCAAGGAAAATATGTAGTGAAGATATTGGAGAGATTCGGTATGGTGGACTGCAAGCCCGTGACTACCCCGATGGAGCTTGACTTCAAGAAGTTAAGCGGTAGTATTGCCGGACCTGTTTTACGAAATGCTACCGAGTATCGTCAACTCAACGGAGCATTGATGTTCTTGGTGAACTCTCGTTTAGATATATGTTTTGCAGTCATCATGTTGAGTCAACATATGGTGGAGCCTCACCACTCACATTGGATTGGTGCCAAGAATATGTTGAGGTATCTTCATGGCACAATCAGTCATGGGTTGAGATACACTGCCGGAGATGTGAGTCTACATGGATATACTGATGCTGATTGGGTAGGCAATGTGGTGGACCGAAAGAGAACTTCCGAGTGCTGTTTCTCTTTGGGATCTGCCTCGATATCCTGGATGAGCAAGAAGCAGAAGTTGGTGGCTTTGAGCACCGCCGAGGCAGAGTATATTGCTGCTAGTATGGCCTCCTGTGAGGTGGTCTGGTTGCGAAAGCTCTTTAGTGAGCTATTTGGATTTACATTGGATACCACTGTGATCCTGTGTGACAACCAGAGCGGGATTCGTTTATCGGAGAATCCCTTATTTCATGATCGTTCTAAGCATATTGATATCAGGTACCACTATATTTGGGATATGGTGCAGCGGGGAGCAATAAGGCTCCAACATATCGATACAGATGAACAGGTTGCTGACATTTTGACGAAGCCCCTGGGAAAGGTCAAATTCTTGACTTTCAGAGAACGACTTGGTGTTGTTCAAAGACCCTCTTATGAGGGTCGAGTATGATGTGTTGATCTTTGGGAGCCCTAGGAGGACGTGGGGTACTTCTTGGAGTGACATGCGATCACAGGGCGACTCACCATCCCCTGGTGGTGCACTATGTATAGGGTGAAAGGTTCAACCTTCCCCTGTGACACCCCGTGGCGACTGTAGGACATGATGATTAGTTCTCCATGGCAACAGTAGGACAGGATGATTAGTTCTCCTATGGGCCAAGATGATTAGTTCTCCGTGGCGACTGTGGAACAGGATGATTAGTTCTCTGTGGGCCAGGATGATTAGTTCTCCGTGGCATCTGTTGGACAGGATGATTAGTTCTCCTGTCGAGGCATCCTACCCATGCAGTCTGGGACTCATGGGAAGTACCTCTCATTTGATCAATGAGTAGGGAAGTGGGGTTAGGGACCATTAGTAGTATTGTCGATGGATGCATCATTGTATCTACCATACTCCCTATGCTAGGATGACCTCCATTGATCTGGGATCAGTGAGAGTGGTATGATACACTCTGAGACTGACTTCGGGTCAGTGGTGGATGGTATGATACATCCTCGATCATTTCTTCTTCTTCATAGTTTGAGCAGAGCAGAGCAGAGCAAAGCAGGGCCAAGCAGTGCAGGGCAGTGCATTTGATGGCTGGGATAGTAACGACGGTCAAACGGATTGCAGATGGAGTTCTCCCTAGTTGAGAGGGAGTGTTAAAATTGGCAACTAGGGCCAAACTCCATGTGGGTGACCTCATTTATGGCAGCTGATATTTTTCCTAGATTCCTCTTGTCGAGATGTGTAGGATTGATCTAAAGATCATCTGATTTCGACAAGTATTTATGGAGATATGAATTTATTTGTTATTACTTGGCAAATTGTCAAGGTTGGCCAGCAACTAAATGTGTGGCACAAATCATATAAATACAAGTGAGATTGATTCATTTCAAATCATCTCATCATCTCTCATTCTTCTCACTCTCCTTGTAAGGAAGAGGATCTCTCACACGTGGGAAGCAAGAAGACGCAGATTGAAAGAGGACGCAGGAAAGGGGATGCAGAAATTGTTGACTACGTTGATCGAGTTTGACTGAGGCAACTAAAGGCATCTTTGACCAAGCGTTGACTCATCAGGTGCGGTTTTGGTGTCGCTGCCTCTCCTAGGCAGGCCGCAGATTTTGGCACAAAATTCGAGGCAATCCGTCCACAGGTTTGACGAGTGTTGACTGCCCTAGTTTTGGGCAGTAGGTTGACTTCAGTCAACAACAATTTGACTGTGTTTTTGGGGTTGTTCAAGGGCTGTTTCTTTAGGCTGTTCGAGGGCTAGTTGACCGGAAATTGACCAAGCATATTGGAGGTCAATTTCAACTTGTTTGACCAAGTTTGACTTTGCTGATCTAGGGTTTGCTGCTGTTGGTATAAAATTATAGAATTCTGATTTTGTATTATTTCTCTCTGCTGAACTATTGAAGATAAAAGAAGATTTGATTGAAGGGTTTCCCCGCATTGGGGTTTGTCCCTGGCTAGCCGCCACATCTTGTGTCTCTTGTCTTGGCTTGTTTTTTGTTGATCGTTTAATGTTCTATCTGCACTTTACTTAATGTATGTGTGATTGCTAATCTGTGGCTAATAAGAAGATAAGAAGTAAACTGCTCTAAGCATAGATCATACCATAATTTAACAAACATTCTACCATTAATCCTTATGCACCAAAATAAAAACAATTAAGAGAAGCTTTAAGAGTTAAGAACATTCATCTACATAGAAAGAAACCTTTAAACCATAAATGCTCCAAGAAGGATATGTCAATTAAGCTTCAATGAGAGAGAGTTCCCAAAAATCCAACCAGGAATACAAATGAGGAAGGGCTCCTTTATTTATAGGGTGGGATCTAACTTTTTTTTACAATAAAATAATAATAATAACTCATATGCTTCCTTAGATTTAGGTATAAGAAAAGTGAATACAACTAACTAATCTAACTCAATAATAAAATAAAAGTGGTCAAGTCACATGTACAATGAAGAAGATGAAGTAAAAACTCTAAAGAGAGGTTGTTTCCTCCCAAGAGGGGTGAATGATCCTCTAAGGTGCCACATCTAGCATCTAAAACTCCAAAATCATATGTAGATGGTTAGTGTCCTTTTGGGTGTTGGTGGTCCAAGCCTCAAAATGTGTTGAAATGGTATCCCAAGCAAGTTACCTTCCAATTTTAGCCTCCTTTAGTGTGAAACCTCATGGAGAGGTGGACTAATACCCTAAATTTGGACAACTTTCTCCAAAGGTGCTCAAGAATGCTCAAAAGATGCCTTCAAGGTAAATCCATGTCCACATCTCAATTGAGAGTCTTCCAGAAAGCAAGGAATGTGCCCCTCCACATCAATTCATGCCATAAAACACTCCTTGGCTATCATGATTTCCAAACATGTGGGTCGACCCTCTAAACAAGTGAAACTCAACTCCAAAAGTGATGAAAGGGAGAGTTCTCAAGGATCCTCCATGTGGCATGTGATGCAGCTATCCATGCATGCACAAATAGCCCCAAAAAGCCTTGGAAGGTGTGACCAGTGCCGTGGGATACATGAATTACCTTGATAAGTGTGAACTACTTCGAAAAATGTAAGAATTCCCAAAAAGTAGGATTAAGCCACCTGCCCAAGAAGTATCATGCCATGTCACAAAATCCCCGTATTCATCAATATCAATGAATATACAAGTGAATTCCCTTTCTGTGTAAGCTCAAAACATAAGGGCTAGTGAACAAATTCACTAGGAGGCACCCCTGTCAAAATGAGGGGTAAACTCATGTAGGAGCTATGATTTAGATGATCGACATTTTCTAAAGTCTCTTCTGGATTAGAGGAGTTGATTTGGGATTGATTTGTTCTTGCTCTTGTCTAAACGGCTTGACATTCTTCATCAATGGAATAATGTGCTAAATTATATCCCCTTTGTAAGCTTTGAGGTCATCAAATGTCCAGGACCCAAGTGAATACATCCCTGTACTCCCTGATCAGGTTCTCTATTTCTTTTCTTTCATTTGCTGAAGTATTCTTTCCCATCGATATGATTTTCGAACTTTCCACTGATCCAATATTGATTTGAATTGTCCTCAAGCTTCTCTCCTTTCTTTGTTTGTACATGTCTTGCTTGTAAAAACTTTTTCAAAAGGACACCTTTAGGAAACTTATTATCCTTCAACAACTCTATCACTTAAAGATCTTTATCATCTTGACCCTCTTAGTTTGTTTGATTTTCTAAAAGCTCTTGCAAATTATTTAGAATCTTGATCATGTAAGCATCACCATGAAAGATCTGCCAATGCTCATATTTGTCTAGAATAGAGGGCCTAAAGTTGATCACCATTTTGTTGTCACCAAATACCAACTCATCATATGATTGTAGTGTAGAAGTTGAAACTGCTAATGAATCAACTCTTTCATTTTGTTCTCTTGGGATTGCCTTAATAGAAAATGCCTCGAACAACTCAATGGATTCCCACAATGCATTCCTGTACCTTTTTAAGCTAGTAATATTTGTAGCAAATTAATTCTTGACTTACATCATAATCAAGTTTGAATCACCAACGACCTTTAATACTTTGATTCCCATCTCTTGCAATTTCAAGGGCTAAGCATAATGCCTCATAATTCAACAATATTATTTATTTAATCATATCCCAATTAGTGTGAAAAGATCTAAATAGTTTCTTGAGGAGATGTAAACTCAATTCCAACTCCTACGCTCGTTCTAGATTGGGTTCCATCAGAGTGCATCTTCCAAGCCTTCTGACCTTTATCCCCAAATACATGTTTAACTATGGGAATGCATGGGCAAGGACAATAGAACTTCACCATATCGTGCTCCTCACAAATGAATTCATTCATTGGGTCCTTGGGATCTTCAACAAGATTCCTCATAGGTGGTTCCTTGTATAAGTCACATAGGTACCTTCACACGTGGGTATAGTGACATAAAAAAGGTCCATTTGAATACTGCATCCAAGTCTTGTAGCCTATGACTGCTCATATAGTAGGCTTGGCAAGGTTCGACCAAGATGCAAATTGATAAGCACATAGGAGATGCATCCACTGTCACCTCAGTGCACTCTGCTTTCACTTAACTCCTAGAATGCCATGGGGGTATCCTTAAACAACACAACTTCACCAAGGCCTTAGAATGACTAGTGCCTATAAACACTCAAAGGGTGAAGGTTAGGAGTTAAAGAGAACTAATAAATCTGATCTAATATAAAATTTCTACTGCAGAAAACTCAGACCAACAAAGAAAATACTCAAGTTTTGGAAAGAAATAGCCTTGAGAAAAGTACCAAAATTAAGTATGAAGACCCTTACCAATGTTGGAGATGAAATCCTTGACGATTACCTTTGGTTTGGGCTAGAAATGATGATATACCTTGATGTTATGCCAGTGTTGCAGGAACCCCCCCACCCCACCCCCCCCAAAGGATTTGGAGGCAGAACCACGTCCTATATGGATCTGCCACCGATCCTTCGGTGGAACTGCGGATCTGAAAATCAGATCTGTGGGGTCTGCCATTTTTTGGCGATTCCTGGAAATTCGGATCCTTGGGGGCTCGATCCGTGGATTTGGAAGGGATTGTTTGCGGATCTGTGGAGGTTTAGGTGTATATCCACTGGATCGCGAGTGGATCCAAGAGAAGGTGGACGGTTCATACAATTCCATGAGGTTTTTTTTGTTTTTTGTTTTGGAAATTTCGAACTGTTATGTGAGGAACTAAACTTTCCGAATTCTCCCAAGGTGCCCCTTGATGCTCCCTAGACGCTTCCTAGATGCTCCCTAATGGTAATGTTAAATTATCAAAGTAAAAGGATGGAAATGATGTTAGAAATAATACTGAGAGGGGGGGTGAATCAGTATTATCAAGTCAATAATTTTTCATTTCCATAATCAGATTCATATACGCAACTTCAGTTAATGGAACTCGCGTGTATACGCAAATGTGTTTAAGGCAACTAGCGTATATACTGCAAACTTATGATTCAATTAATTCATCATATGTAGATCTTTAATCAGTGCATCAGAACCATATAAATAGTAACCAGGTGCAGTAAAAACAGAACAGACAATCACACACATGAACATAAGATATAAGGTGGAAATCCAGTGTGGGTGAAAACCACCTGTTGCAATCGTCTCTATCTTCTTTTTAATAATAAGAAACTTCTTTTTACAATTTTTGTACTGGTGCAGACTTATACCAGTACGCAGGCTTCTATCTGCAGAAGGTTACAACCTTCTCTCGTTCTTCAACTTCTCCTGGAAGGGAGCTACAACCCCCTAGCTCTTGTACTTGCTGATATGATTACTAGTACGTAGGTGCCGACCTACAGAAGGCTACAACCTTCTCTTTTCTTTCGGGACCATGTTTCATAAATTTTCAGACTGGATCCATCAATAACATCATTTAATCATCAAATATATCTGCATCAACCAATCTCCTTTGCACCAACCACAACTGAATCAATCAATCACTTTGACAACCCTTCAATCTGATCTTTCAGAATGCTGTAACCAGAAACTAGAAAACTGCAACAGCAAACAGAAGCAGCTAAAATATATTTTATAAGGTATACGCTACTTCCAAGTGTCGAACCTGCGTGCATATGCTCTTTCCTCAAGGCGAACATGTGTAGAAATCTGCAAATCAAATTTAAGATGTATACGCTGTTTTGATATGCGGAACCAGCGTGTATATTCGCCTTTTCTAAAGTGAACCTGCGTACAGATCTATAAATGATGATTTAAACATTACAACAATTCCAGACTTCAGCTATACTCAGATCATCATATTTACAGACTACAACATGCGCCAGTTATTCAGATAAATGATTAACCCACATAAAGATACTTCACTTCAGGCCTTAAGATCTTGACCCATCATGAGATCTTATCCTTCATCAAGCGCTAAGGTTCATCCTTGGTTCAAATCCAGCTATGCACCATAACCCAATAACCGCCACACTAGATCTTGCTCTTCATTAGATATTCAATTCTTAAGTATTTTGGCTTAATGATCTTCCCATCCTTTTATAGTCTTAGGCCTTACTCAATACCATGGTCCAAAACCACTTAGGACCAATACCTTGGACCAAATACCTGGGTCAATACTTTGGACCAGATACCTTGGACCAATACCATGGATCAAATACCACAGACCAAAACTTAGTTTTCCAATATGTACGCGCCTTTCCTTTTGTGAAACTGTATGTGTATGTTATACGCTCCTTTTGGTCTGTTAATCCACGTGTATACGCTGCTTTGTCAAGGTGAACCTGCGTATACCTCTCTCTGATATTAATTCTTTGCTTTTGACCTGCTGCAATATGATCGGTCATCTGAGTGAGTTGCCATCAAGGACAACACCTGTATCATACCTGTATCATAATGCCAACAATCTCCCCCTTTGGACTTGATGGCAACAACAACACCTAGTCAATCTCCCCGTTTGACATCAAGGGCAAAGGGCGGACCAAGATATTCTCTCCCTTGATATACATTATGCTGCCCATACTCCCCTTGAGTACATGCTGAACTCTCTGATTGAGCTCCCCCTTTGTACATGCTAAGATGTACCAATCATCTTTGCTCCCCCTGAGCATATGCAGAGTACCATATATGATCTGCACCATAAGCATCTGTCAACAACATCTGTAACCTACAATACTATTCTCTTGACCAACCAACAATAAGTAGCAAGATGTATCATTTAGCCACATAAGCATCATCACCAAAGACTTCTAACCATAATGCCAACAATGCATTATTCGAAGCATATGCTCCCCCTGAACCTGTTCCATCTGTTCACTATCAGATCTGATCATGCATATATTAGCAAGAAGTAGCAAGGCATCATCATCAATCAGATATGCATCAAGTTAGGATCAAAAGCACTTCTAAATAACATCTTATGAATACCAACACATTTCCACATATCGTTAGTGGATTATAACCATCATCAAACATAGCAAATAATTGACTGAACCATATCAGCCCCTTTTTCTTGAGTCCATTCCATTGCTTTTCCTCAACCCAACATATACGCGACTGTATCCACAGAAACCAGCGTATGTACGCGACTACGCGTCATGAAACTCGCATATAACCACCTTTCTTTGAAACAGATTGGTTTGAACAGCAGGATGAAGCATCAACTACTCCCAGCTTCTGCCTGAGATATTCAAATGTCTCTCTGGGCAGTGGTTTGGTGAATATATCAACAACCTGTTCTTTGGAGGGAACACACTCCAATTTGACCTTTTGTTCAAGCACTTGTTCATGTAGAAAATGATATTTGATGGGTATGTGCTTGGCCTTGGAATGCATGACTGGATTCTTTGAAACACTGATGGCACTTGTATTATCACATAGAATGGAGATGGGTGGAGTACATGTGATCTGAATGTCTTGCAATGTTTGCCTCATCTAAAGGAGTTGTGTGTAGCCAGATGCAGTAGCCACATATTCTGCTTCAGCTGTAGATAATGCCATTGAACTTTGTTTCTTGCTGAACCAAGACACTAATTTGGAACCCATATAGAATGCACCACCACTAGTGCTTTTTCTGTCATCAACGCTTCCTGCCCAATCTGCATCTGTATATGCATGAAGTGTAAGATCTGTATCTTTAGGATACCATAAACCAAAATTCTGTGTTCCTTGAAGATATCTGAAAATTCTTTTGACTGCCTGAAGGTGTGATTCCTTTGGATTTGCTTGGAATCTTCCATTTATTCCTATTGCATGCATGATGTCTGGTCGGGTACTTGTTAGATAACGCAAACTGCCAATCATGGATCTGTAAGTTGGTTGATGCACTGCTGCTGATTCATCATTTGAGTTGAGACTGCAACCTGTTTCCATTGGGGTACGTACTGGTTTAGAATCTTCCATGCCATATTTTTTTAAGATCTGTTTGAGATATTTGGTTTGTGACAGAAAAATACCATCTTTATTTTGTTGAACTTGTAGACTAAGAAAATATTTAAGCTCACCAAGCAACATTTCAAATTCTTGTTGCATTGCCAAAGCAAAATTTCGACTCATGGCTTCTTCATTGCTAACAAAAATGATATCATCAACATACACAACAAGTATTAGCAATTTATTATTGTCAATCTTTGTATATAGATTGCTATCAGCTAATCCCTTTCAAAAACGTTGTTGATGGAGATATTTGTCAAGACGGTAATGCTAGGCCCTTGGAGCTTGTTTTAGACCATAGAGAGCCTTTCAGAGTTTGAATACAAGTTTTGCATCATTTCCAAGAATGAATCCGTTTGGTTGCTCAATATAGACTTCTTCTTCTAAGTCTTCATTAAGAAAGGCAGATTTTACATCCATTTGGTATACTTTGAATTTCTGAAAACTAGAAAGAGCAAGGAACATTCTTATGGCTTCAAGTCTAGCAACATGTGCAAAAGTTTCTTCAAAATCTATACCTTCTTGTTGAACATATCCTTTACAGACAAGTCTGGCCTTGTTTCTAATAACTTCTCCATTTTCATTCAGCTTGTTTTTGAATATCCATTTAGTTCCTATGATATTCTTATCATGAGGTCTAGGAACTAATTCCCAAGTATTATTCTTTTTAGTTTGCTCAAGTTCTACATTCATGGCCTTGACCCAACATTCATCTTTGCATGCTTCATTTACATTTTGAGGTTCGGTGGAGGATAGTAATGCTAGATAGCTTGAAGCTTCTGTAATAGTTCTTCTTGTCTGCTCACCTGCCTCTTTCTGTCCCAAAATTTGAGTCTCTGGATGATTTTTCTGAACATACCTGGACGGAGTCTTTTCTTCTATCGTTATTTCTTCTTCTTGTGCTTCATTGGTTTCTTCTTCAGAATTAGTCTGATTTGATGTGGGAGGATAATCCTCATCTTCTTCATAATCTTTGGTTTTTATTTGTTTTGGATTTTTGCATGTTTCATCAACCACAACATCAATACTTTCAAATAATTTTTCCAAGTCTTTTATTATAACATTTATATCCTTTACTTTGGAAAGAGTAACAAAGGAGAATACCTTCATCTGTTCTGGGTTCAAACTTACCAAGTTTTTCATCAGTCATTTTGATGTAACATTTGCTTCCAAAAACTTTGAAGTACTTTATAGTAGGAGTCTTACCATACCAAAGTTCATGTGGAGTTTGAGTGTTGTTTCCTCGAACATTTTCTTGGTTGAGAATAGTGACGGTAGCGAATGCAGCTTCACCCCAGAAGGTTGTAGGAGTTCTAGACTCATCTAGCATAGCAGGAGCCATTTGTTGAACAAATCTGTGCATCCTTTCTACCACTCCATTTTGCTGAGGAGTCCTTGCAGTGGAGAATTGCCTTTTTATTCCATGTTCTTCACAAAAGTCAAAGAATTCATCCGAGGTAAATTCCCCTCCTCGATTAGATCTGTGGCATTTGATTTTGCGATCTGATTTATTTTCAACCAAAGCTTTGAAGGCTTTGAACTTTTCAAATGCTTCATCTTTATGCTTTAGAAGTCCTATCCAACACATTTTGGAAAAATCATCAATGAACAATATAAAGTATTTTTTTTTCACGAGGTGACTTTTTCCTTGATGGTCCACATAAATCATTATGAACAAGTTCAAGAGGCTTACTAGCTGATCCTTCCTTTTCAGGGAAGTGCGATCTGGTTTGCTTACCAAATTGACATGATTTGCATATTGTATTTTCTGGAATGTCGATATCAAGAAGATCATGAACAATGTAGAATCTGCATGCTTTTCTTATTTGAGAGAAGCTTAGATGCCCCAATCTTCTGTGCCATAGCTAGTGTTCATCATTTTTGCTTAGATAGAACTGTTGTTGTCCTTCCTTGAGTATGTATAAGTTGTTTGGAGTTCTTATACCTTTGATCACGGCTTCTCCTGTATCAAGCTCATGAACAACACATCCATTTGATCGAAATACTACTTCATTTCCTTGATCACACATTTGACTGACACTCAACGGGTTATGCTTTAGACCGTCAACATACATAACATTCGCAGCGTTGACTTTTTCTTTTAAGAGAACAGAGCCTTTACCTTTTATGACAACAAGAGTGTCATTTCCAAATGAGACCTTCTTTTCCTTTTCTAAGGCATTATATGAATGAAGTTTTTCTTTGTCACCTGTCATGTGTTTTGAGCATCCATTGTCGATGTACCATTGATTTTCTTGTCCTTCTGCATACAAGGCTATACCACATCTTTCTGTTTGTGGTTCTTTCTTTCTCCATATTTTGGTACTTAATGAAGTTTGCTCTTTCTGAGATGTTTGCCGAAATTTACTCCTGCATTCAGATTCTTCATAATCGAAGTTGTTAAAGATAGAGCATTCTATTTCATTTTCAAGAAGAGAAAAGTTATTGTAGGACCTTTTCATGATCCCTGTCACATTCCTTTGATTTCGTGCTTCTCTGGTCATGATGGTCTTGTAAGCAACACATTGAGCAGCTTTGTGTCCAAAGTTATGACATGAAAAACATTGGCCATTAAAGAAGTTCCTACGATTATCGAATCTACTGACCTGGTGATTGTAGTTTCTATTGATATTCATTCTTGAAGTAGATTGAGTATGATTTACCTGAGGTTGGTTGTAGCTTTTGTTCATCCTTGAAGTAAATTGAGCCTGATTTACCTGGTGATTTGCTTTATGCCTTTGCTAACGATTGTCAAACTGTTCACTGCTCTTTGCTACATCAAGATAGCTTTTATTGGAGGTTGACGGCTTCTGTGCTTGAGATGCTTCTTCAATATATCCAAGACTAAGTCACAGGACACGTCCTCCAAGGTCTCGTGTCCTGTATTTTACGTGTCGGACACGAAAACGGCCCTAAAACGTGTCGAAAACGTTTTTCATCGTGTCCTGTAAAATGTAAAACGTATTTGCCAGTTTTCGTCATGTCCTGTATCTAGAAAACGCGTATTCCGTTGATAGAAAACGTTGCTTGCATAAGCTGCAATTTGTTTTGAAAGAAACAAATAATTTTTGAGTGGGGCAGCTTAATGATCAAGTCTAGGCCCTAGTATTGATATGCTATTCATGGTAATGTTAAATTCTTAAAGTAAAAGTGACATTCTCCTTAATCTTCATTTTCATCCTTTTTACTTAAATTTTTAACATTACCATGAAATGACTCAGGATGTTTGAGAGTGGTTCCGACCTCATTGGATTTTCATATGGAGAAAGTAGAATTTTAGATTTATTCAAATCCAGCAGACTTATCAATTTTTTCGGATTTCCAGGATGGAGATTGGTTAATGTTTCCAAGGTGACACCACCTGCCGGGCTACATCCTGCCACAGTAGAGGGAGTGGTCTCCCCCTATAGGTCCTTACTTCTAGTTCTTCGCTCTAAGAGCATCAGCAAACTCCACTGCCACTCCCACCAGCATTAGCAATCTACATCTAGAGGGAAAGGGAAAGCTAGGGCAATTTTCTCGCCAAGAGGGGCAGAGGAATCAATAGGATAGACTTTAGTTATTTTCTTATGCTGCTTGTAATTTGTACATCGAACATGAACTTGAAATATTTAAAGAACAAAGACGAAGGCTAATCACATTCTAATTTCTAAATAGTAAATTTTGATTCTATTTATTTTTTTAAGTGAACTAATGAATTGAGAATAATTGATATTTTAATTTGATTAGATAAGCTTCAACCCTGCAATTTAATAAGGATAAAAAACTAATTTCGGTATATATAATATATATAATATATATATATATATATATATATATAATATATGATTAAATATATATAATAACCGTGTCCCTGTGTCCTGTTCCCCAGTCGCTGCGTTTCGTATTGAATACTCGTATTTACGTGTCCTCCGTGTTTCGTGTCCTCATGTCATGTGACTTAGATCCAAGACCTGTCTTTATCAGAGGAGAACGCTGCACTTTGATAATTTCATTTAAGGTTTCTAATCCTTTAGCAAATCTAAGATTGAGAGCTTTTGTTTTCTCATATCCTTTCTTAGACCCACAATTTCACATTGTAGTTTTTCATTATGTTTTTCTCTTTCAGCAAGTTGGAATGTCAAAGTAATAAAGTATCTATAATCATATTTTTTTCTTCTAAACAGATTTTGAGATTAGAGATTTCTTCATAAAGGTCATCTTCATCTAAAGCATCCAAGAAATCATCATCTTCAAAAGCCATCAGAAGTCTATAGTCATTACTATTTTCATCTTCATCACTAATTGATAAACCATCGCTATCTTTATGTGTATAGTAGCTCTTATTACTTACACTTCGTTTTCTATTCCATTTTGTAGATTCCTTACTTTTATCGAACTTATCTTTATGAGGACATTTGGCAGCATAATGACCGACTCTTCCACAAGAAAAACATTTGAAAGGTAGTTTACCTCTGAATCTTCCGGAACCCCGTTGAAGGTTCTTGACAAAGTTTGCTTCTTCTTCTCCTTCTGAAATATGTCCTGATTCATTGAGTTCTTTTTTTCCTGAAACTTTAAATGCGGCTTCTCTCATATCTGATGGGCCTCCTTTTCTCATCTCGAAAGCAGTTAAGATTCCGTGCAACTGTGTCATAGTAATAGTCTGAAGATCCTGCTTTTCTTCTATGGCAGCTACTTTTGATTCAAACTTAGCAGACAAGGATCTTAAAACCTTTTCAACTAATGTAACTTCTTTTATCTCTTCACCCAAATTCTTCATGCAATTAACAATCTCATCTATACGTAAGAAGTAACTAGCTATACTTTCATCATTGTGCATTTTGAGAGTTTCATATTGAATTTTGAGAGTTTGCAGTTTTGCACGTTTTACCTGAGAGTCTCCTTCCTAGCTTAGAACGATTTTGTCCCATATTTCTTTAGCGGATTTGAGCTGCATAACTTTGACAAATTCTAATTGTGACAGACTTCCCAATAATGTATTGACAGCCTTGGCATTGGTTTCATATTGCTTTTTACCTGCCGCATCTGTAGGAATTGATGATGGAAATGTATATCCTCTTTCCACGATTTCCCAGACATTTGTTCCAAAAGATTGAAGATAGGCTGTGGTTCTTACCTTCTAATAAACGAAGTTGCTTCCATCAAAGATTGGTGGTCTGATGGATCCCTCTCTTTCTTGATTACTCATGATGATGGATCTTCCTTCAAATGATCAAGCTTCTTCTGAAGGACCTGCTCTGATACCAATTGTTGGGAATAATACTGAGAGGGGGGGTGAATTAGTGTTATCAAGTCAATAATTTTTCATTTCCATAATCAGATTCATATATGCAACTTCAGTTAATGGAATTCGCGTGTATATGCAACTGTGTTTAAGGCAACTAGCGTATATCCTGCGAACTTATGATTCAGTTAATTCATCATATGTAGATCTTTAATTAGTGCATTAGAACCATATAAACAGTAATCAAGTGCAGTAAAAACAGAACAGGCAATCACACACATGAACACAAGATATAAGGTGGAAACCCAATGTGGGTGAAAACCACTTGCTGCAATCGTCTCTATCTTCTTTTTAATAATAAGAAACTTCTTTTTACAATTTTTGTACTGGTATAGACTTACACCAGTACGCAGGCTTCTACCTGCAGAAGGCTACAACCTTCTCTCGTTCTTCAGCTTCTCCTGGAAGGGAGCTACAACCCCCTAGCTCTTGTACTAGTTGATATGTTTACTAGTACGTAGGTGCCGGCCTATAGAACGCTACAACCTTCTCTTTTCTTCCAGGGACCATGTTTCATAAATTTCTAGACTGGATCCCTCAATAACATCATTCAATCATCAAATATATCTGCATCAACCAATCTTCTTTGCACCAACCACAACTGAACCAATCAATCACTTTGACAACCCTTCAATTTGATCTTTCAGAATGCTGTAACCAGAATATAGTAACCAGAACCCAAGCCAGAACCTAGAACACTGCAACAACGAACAAAAATAGCTAAAACATATTTTATAAGGTATACGCTACTTTCATGTGTCGAACCTGCGTGCATACGCTCTTTCCTCAAGGTGAACCTGCGTACAGGTCTACAAATGAAATTTAAGATGTATATGCTGTTTTGATATGCAGAACCAATGTGTATACGCGCCTTTCTAAAGTGAACCTGTGTACAGATCTGTAAATGATGATTTAAACATTACAACAATTCCAGACTTCAGTTATACCTAGATTATCATATTTACAGACTACAGCATGCGCCAGTTATTCAGATAAATGATCAACCCACATAAAGATACTTCACTTCAGGCCTTAAGATCTTGACCCATCATTAGATCTTATCCTTCATCAAGCGCTAAGGTTCATCCTTGGTTCAAATCCACCTATGCACCATAACCCAATAACCTGCACACTAGATCTTGCTCTTCATCAGATATTCAATTCTTAAGTATTTTGGCTTAATGATCTTCCCCTCCTTTTATAGTCTTAGGCCTTACTCAATACCATGGTCCAAAACCACTTAGGACCAATACCTAGGGTCAATACTTCAGACAAGATACCTTGGACCAATACCATGGATCAAAATACCATGGATCAAATACCACGGACCAAAACTTAGTTTTCCAATATGTACGCACCTTTCCTTCTGTGAAATTGCGTGTGTACGTTATACGCTCCTTTTGGTCTATTAACTTGCGTGTATATGCTGCTTTGTCAAGGTGAACCTGCGTATACCTCTCTCTGATCATTAATTCTTTGCTCTTGACCTGTTGCACTATGATCTGTCATCTGAGTGAGTTGCCATCAAGGACAACACCTGTATCATACCTGTATCATAATGCCAACAAATGAAAGATAAAGGAGAATGTCACTAAAAGGATGAAAATGAAAGATAAATGAGAATGCCACTTTTACTTAAATTTTTAGCATTACCATGAAATGACTTAGGATGTTTGAGAGTGGTTCCAACTTCATTAGACTTCATATGGAGAAAATAGAATTTCATATCCCATTCAAAATTCAACAGACTTAATTGTTTTCAGGATCAATGGGATTGTGGCGTTCTATTGGATTATATCATGTGTGAGGGCATGTGATTGGCATTTAATCAGAAGCACCAAGCCCTATATCTACCCTAGTGTTGGTGTTGTTGATTGTTGAACTCCTTTGTCATGGTCTTAGCAATTATGTACCCTTCACTCAAGTCAAAATCATTGATCAGGCATGTTAAGCTTTCTCTACCATATTATAGGGCTTGGATTAAGCTGTTTGATCACAATTAAGTAATGTTGATGAATATCCCTATAGAATTGAAGTAAAGGCAAAGGCTTGACAAGAGAAGAGGAGGAATCTAGATTCTAGATGGTTGATGCTGGAATAATTGTTAAATTGGCAACTAGGGCCAAACTCCATGTGGGTCGGCTTATTTATGGCAGCTGATATTTTTATTGGATCCCTCTCGTCGAGAGGTGTAGGATTGATCCAAAGATCATCCGATTCCGATAAGTATTTATGGAGATATGAATTTATTTTGTTTATGTAATTATTATCAAGCCTACCAACTATTATGTAGGCTCTAGAAGCCCAACCGACGTGTCTATTCATCATCCTCGCTTTAGTATAAATAAGAGAGGATTTGGAGTCATTAGAGGACACACTCTTTAGGTGATCTCCTCTCCACGTCTTGGGTTTTTGGAGAAGGAGAGATACTAAAGAGTATGATGGCCTAGCTAAAAGTACGATGCCCTAATCCAGTGATTATACGCACAGTTAAGTGATGCCCTAGATACAGTTATACGCTGTCAATAAAAAGGAACCACAGTCAAAGCATATGGAATAATACGCAGTTCATAATGGAAGTGATAATGGTTCATACGCTGGACATATTATGCTGTTCAAGATATATACGAAGACATACGTATTATGCTGTTCATGATTCATGATTTACACGCTGGTATCTACACGCTGTGCATGATTATAAATAATATATGCAGTGGTATCTACACGCTGTTTATGATCAGGACGTAGGCTATAATATAACACAGTTATGATCTGTTCATGGTTACGCATATTCAACATCCAACGCAGTCATGATCTATTCATGGTTAAGCTGTTCATAGTGACATTAGTCAACGTGATTCTCTAATTATTCGCAGGGCAGAGATCCTTACATGCAATGTAATGGGTCAAGGCATGAAGTCACAACCAAAGCATGGAAGTCGCAGTAATAACATAATGAAACACATAAGAGCCACAGTCATTGTAATGAAGACGCTGTAAAGGTAATAAATGCAGCAGTGATGACCTAGCTGTAGTAGCCGCAGTAAGGAAATCATCTAGACGCAGTCAATGGTGACACTCAGCCCTAGCCGCAGATCATTGTTGACATTTATAAGCAGATCATGGAGACTTCTCTATACGCTGTTCATTAAGGTCTTTATACGTTGTTCATAAAAGAATTTATATGCAGATCATGAAAACTATATACGCTGTACTTGATATGTAATCTGGGCACATCTATGAACAATTTTGATGTGCTATGAAAGATCTTGGTATATAAATCACAGTAACATACATCCTGTACAGCTATGACTTAAAGTATCAAATGATGCACCAATATGCAGCGATCACCTCTACAAAGGATGTCATTCTCATCAAATGTATATGAGTATGATCAGTAATGGGACTATGAAGGACAACATGATCATGATGATGTAAAGGGTAGCATGATTAGCAATGAGATTGCATGCAGATGTATGAGGCAGCATGCTGATGTATGATACAACACGATGATAGGTGAAGGAGTCACCTTGAGAATCAGTTGAAGCAGAATGTCTTCAACTGATCTCATCATGATACGAAATGATCTATGCTAGATCTAGATAAGTCAAAGTATTGACTCTTTTGT
>APFE031138388.1:282807-315331 GCA_000404065.3 Pinus taeda
CGTAAGGCTCGATCATATAGGAACTGATGAGCAGGTCGCGGATACTCTCACTAAGCCCCTGGGGAAGGTCAAGTTCCTAACCTTCTGTGAGAGTCTTGGTGTCGTGGAAAGACCCTATGATGTTGGTCCTGTTGGACGATGAGCTCTGGGAGCTCTGGGGGGCTTTAGGGATAGCTTCTCGGAGCTATAAGCACTCATAATGCTTCTGCCCCACCCTTGTGATTATTGAGCTGGTTCGCCACTCATTTATCTGTGCCCCGTATTCATCCTACCCATTGAGCTCAGGGCTCATGGGAAGTACCACTCATTTGGCCAATGAGGTGTGGAAAAGCTAGAGACTATTAGCAAAGACTGATGGACGCATCAGAGATTGCCATACTCTCTATCTAGGATGGCATGGTCCAACCACTTGATCTGGGATCAATGATACTGGTCTGGGACTAGTGGGAGGAGTTGTACATACTATGACGCTGACTTTGGGTCGGCTAAGACTGGTTTGGGACCAGTGGTACATACTCCGAGACTGACTTCGTGTCAGTGCAGGACTGGTCTGGGACCAGTGAGAGTCGTACATACTATGATGCTGACTTCGGGTCGGTTGAGACTGGTCTGGGACCAGTAGTACACTCTCTGAGCCTGCGGTACTGGTCTGGGACCAGTGAGAGTCGTACATACTATGACGCTGACTTCGGGTTGGTTGACACTAGTCTGGGACTAGTGGTACGCACTTTGAGACTGACTTCGGGTCAGTGGAGAATGGTATGAGACATTCTCGATCAATTCTTCTTCTTCATAGTTCAGCAGAGCTGAGTTGAGCAGAGCAGAGCTAGCAGAGCGAGCAGAGCAAAGCCAACAGAGCTGAGCAGAGTTGGGCAGAGCAGTGCAGGGCACTGATGGCCGAGATAGTACAGTCGGACTTATGGATCACCGGATGGAGTTCTCCCTAGTTGAGAGGGAGTGTTAAATTGGCAACTAGGGCCAAACTCCATGTGGGTCCGCTTATTTATGGCAACTGATATTTTTATTGGATCCCTCTCGTCGAGAGGTGTAGGATTGATCCAAAGATCATCCGATTCCGATAAGTATTTATGGAGATATGAATTTATTTTGTTTATGTAATTATTATCAAGCCTACCAACTATTATGTAGGCTCTAGAAGCCCAACCGACGTGTCTATTCATCATCCTCGCTTTAGTATAAATAAGAGAGGATTTGGAGTCATTAGAGGACACACTCTTTAGGTGATCTCCTCTCCACGTCTTGGGTTTTTGGAGAAGGAGAGATACTAAAGAGTATGATGGCCTAGCTAAAAGTACGATGCCCTAATCCAGTGATTATACGCACAGTTAAGTGATGCCCTAGATACAGTTATACGCTGTCAATAAAAAGGAACCACAGTCAAAGCATATGGAATAATACGCAGTTCATAATGGAAGTGATAATGGTTCATACGCTGGACATATTATGCTGTTCAAGATATATACGAAGACATACGTATTATGCTGTTCATGATTCATGATTTACACGCTGGTATCTACACGCTGTGCATGATTATAAATAATATATGCAGTGGTATCTACACGCTGTTTATGATCAGGACGTAGGCTATAATATAACACAGTTATGATCTGTTCATGGTTACGCATATTCAACATCCAACGCAGTCATGATCTATTCATGGTTAAGCTGTTCATAGTGACATTAGTCAACGTGATTCTCTAATTATTCGCAGGGCAGAGATCCTTACATGCAATGTAATGGGTCAAGGCATGAAGTCACAACCAAAGCATGGAAGTCGCAGTAATAACATAATGAAACACATAAGAGCCACAGTCATTGTAATGAAGACGCTGTAAAGGTAATAAATGCAGCAGTGATGACCTAGCTGTAGTAGCCGCAGTAAGGAAATCATCTAGACGCAGTCAATGGTGACACTCAGCCCTAGCCGCAGATCATTGTTGACATTTATAAGCAGATCATGGAGACTTCTCTATACGCTGTTCATTAAGGTCTTTATACGTTGTTCATAAAAGAATTTATATGCAGATCATGAAAACTATATACGCTGTACTTGATATGTAATCTGGGCACATCTATGAACAATTTTGATGTGCTATGAAAGATCTTGGTATATAAATCACAGTAACATACATCCTGTACAGCTATGACTTAAAGTATCAAATGATGCACCAATATGCAGCGATCACCTCTACAAAGGATGTCATTCTCATCAAATGTATATGAGTATGATCAGTAATGGGACTATGAAGGACAACATGATCATGATGATGTAAAGGGTAGCATGATTAGCAATGAGATTGCATGCAGATGTATGAGGCAGCATGCTGATGTATGATACAACACGATGATAGGTGAAGGAGTCACCTTGAGAATCAGTTGAAGCAGAATGTCTTCAACTGATCTCATCATGATACGAAATGATCTATGCTAGATCTAGATAAGTCAAAGTATTGACTTCTGTTGTAAATGTACTCTCTCCTCCTTTCTCTGCTGAACTTTGAAGATAAAAAAAGATTTGATCAAAAGGGTTCCCCACACATTGTGGGGTTTGTCCCTGGCTCGCGCCATATTCTTGTGTCCTCTTGCGTTGGCTGTGCTTCTGCGTTTTATATATTTATGTCTATCTGCAGTTATCGTAATGCTGATGTGATATGCTAACTGTGAAAATTTAAATAATTGCTCTAGCATAGAACATACCTAATCTTAACAATAATTAATCATTGATGTACAATGGATGCCATATGTTATTTTGAATCTTGATTTATGTAAAAATATGCATGTTTCATGTCTTCTACAACTAATTTAGTATTTTGGATGTTTTTTTTAAAATATAAATGATATATATATTTATATATATATATATATATGATATATATAAATTATATATATATATATATATATATATAATATATATATATAATATATATATGTATGTATATATATAGTAGACGCTTTGCTTCCTAGATTTTTGGGAAATGAGGCTTCCGCGTCCCCGCTTCCAAAAAAAGGTCCCCGCTTCGTGCGACGTTGTGTTATACACCTGTAAATCTGTGGAAATCTGCAGAAATCAGCAAGAAATAGCCCACTTTGGGGCCTCCTACAGGCCCAATAATGATATAGGAACTTATAGCTATTGATTGGAGATGTTAGTACAATAAAGTAGGAAGAAAATGAGCCTACTAGCACTCCAATTGACCAAGTTTTTAAAGAGTTATTAAAATCTGGAAATTGTGACTTAGTTTTGGGGTCCAATCCCCAGGGACAGAAAAATGGAAGTGTCCCATTTGAGATAGCACTTATTGCAGTTATTAGAACAACTGAAAACACTTCCAAGATGAATAATAATCATTTAAAATGCTTTAGAAATGCAGCTTGGGATTAGAAGGGTTATAATCAACCTTTTACAAATCCCAAGGCAAGGAAGTTTATCAATCTTTGAGACTACAAATGTTGAAGAAAAAAATCGGATTTCTAAAATCATCTTCAAAACCCTCACAATGATGTTAGATGACCATGTAATGCTAGAATAGAGGATTTTAGCTTAGAATAGAATGTGACCCCTTTTCTTTCTAGTGGCACGATTATAACAAACTCTGATATCCTAATAGTGTTAGATCTAAGACTTTTGTGATCCATAATGTAGAAGGAAGTCTTTTGGATTAATCACATTGATAGGATTTGGTCGACGTTTCGAATCAGCTAATGTGGTTCATCCTCAACACTGATTCCTTCAACTCTTAACTAGAGTTACAATATGAACTCTTTTAGAGTCTTCTTCATCATAATCATGTGACTAGCCCCTTTTCCATGAATAATGGGGGTTGATGTGGCATTTTCTCAAATTATGGTGGTCAAAATAGGAAGGTCAACTTTTGCATACAAGTTCCACTTGTCCAAATTGGGCCCCCTTGGTAAAAATGGTTTTGTGCGCTGATTCCTTCACTTTTTCCACTCTAAAAGCATCGAGATGAGTGGAAAATAATATAACGATCCAATTCGGATCAAGAATTCATAAAAATAAGGACATAATTGTCCTCAGATAAATATGTCTTGGCCTAGGAACTAGATACTACTAGGGATCAAGGTAGGTAAGGTAATCATATAATCTCCATGCTTAACATTTTTCACAAGCTCTCTTACATTTACATCTCATCCATATACATTACATTCTTGAAATTATGAATAGCTTATCAAATGTCACAATAAAAGGTCTCAATAAAAAGTTCAAAGGAAAAAGTCATGTAAACTTCAATTTAACCAAAGCCAAAAATAAACAATTGTGAGGTAAAGAGCAAAGGAAATGAAAAAAAGTTCCATAAGTTAAATAAAATATCCACCCCCTAAAGTCCTAGATCTGAATTCCCATCTAAAAAAAAGGGACTAAGAAACTAAAGAAAAATAGCAAAAAATGGGAAGAGAAATGTGCCAAAGTAGTGACAATGAATGAAAAAGGGCTCTCTCTTAAAGATTTGCAACAAATAAATGAGGAATCCTAGTAAAAAAGGGATTGGTTGGACCATAGACAATTCTAATACATCACTTCATGACTTTGAGGGTTATTTAACAAATTTTCCCTAGTTCGCTTCCACAAATTGTATCACCTTTACCTATTCCTAACCAAGAAAATTAGGAATACCTTATGTCCTTCTCTAAGGACACATGTAAAGGGGGGTAAGGTTGTATCAACATGGTTCATTTAAGGAAGTCGATAATATTAACTTATGGGATTTTTGCTAAACTAGATTACCTATGTTTTGGTGCCTTACATCTTGTTTGGAGTTTGATTCATCATGAGAGGTTGGGGTGTTACACATTGAAGTTTGTGTATTGTATCTTGGTATCCATGTACACTACCTTGAGATTCATGACAACATGGATGCCACGTCATCATAGGGTGTCCAAATTGGCACATGAGCATGCATGAGCCCCCTGGAGAATATTTCCACACGTGTGGGGTGGTTAGATTAGAATTTTGGTGGTGGTCAGCTTTAGGGGCAATTATCTTTCATCAGAGTGCCCAAAATTCCACCAGATTAGTGCCATTAGATGCAAATTGGACATGGGATATTTGAAATGGGGTTTGTTGTCGCCCGGATTGTGCAGGCACCGCGACAACGCTCAGGACGAGAGCAGTCACTCTGATCCCCGCCCACTCCGTTCTAGCTATTTCCCAACAACAGACTATGGGGGGTAGTCCCTATGGAATGAAGTGAAGGAAAGCAAGTTGAGAATCAACTTACTTGGGAGACACGGATGAGTGGCCTAGCCACTTGGTTGAATTTAAGCAAGATTATTAATTAAACTATATTTTTCTATTATGAGACCAATGCCTTAATGGAGTCACAAATTCTTGCTTCTTATGAATTAAAACCAAATGACTGGATTGACACCTGCTGCATGAATGATTGCCTATATGATATGCAAATCCTAGGACCTATGTGAGATGCAGTGATCTTGGTAAATTTTAGTTAAATGCTTAGCCTAAGTGTAACCTTCCTTTAACTATTTTGAAGATGGTCTCCAAGGTAGGTTGTGGGAAGGAGGCTAACAGGAAGCAGGCTAGGGCCTGATTAATGATACCTTCTGTTAGGCTTCTCTCACCTGATGCCTCCGGCATTGCAAAGACTATGGCTCTGACGACTGCAAGGTCACTGTGTTAACCACCGAAGAGTTGTTGAAGCCCCTCAAGCTAGATAAGAAGGGTTGACCTATGTCTCTATCAACCTAGCTTATGCTAGGAGGTAAATTATTAATGCAAGTCTATATCTAGAATGCTTATGCAAGAGATTATGAGTGATATTTATCTTGAGTTAAGATTTCCTTAAGTTGTTTAAGTACTTTGATTAGAAACCTTTTAATGGTACTTAACAATAGTGAAATGCAAATCTTAAACAAGATAAATTGCTTATAGATACAAGTGCAAATTTCAACAATATACCAAGATACCAAGATACCCAAGATGACAAATGCTAACAATAGTTAATCAAGATGCTGGTCACAGATTTATGACCGTGTATATCAGCACTACTACTTCAAAAATTCAGATTTACCAATGTATAACAACAAAGCATAAACCACTCCAAATAATAAAAATTACTCAAGTAATTGAAGCATAAAATTTCCAATTCAACCGACAATGTAAATTAACTTCTTTAACGCACTTTACGATGGAGTATTCAACAATATTCAAATCAACCAGATCAACAAGATAAAAACTGCCCAAACTAGATATCTAATATGCCAAAAAATAGCAAAATGCACCAAAACTTGAGAATATCAAGTTTAGGGCTCTAGGTGAGCTTGCCCTAGTTATTTTCAGATATGATATGATTATTACAGCAGTAAATCAATCACAGATCAACAGATTAGCCCAACCAAAAATAGATGCCCAATACTTCTAAAAATATAATTTTTTTACCAAACTTAAAAAAATTAACTTTATGAGTTTTTTAGAGAGTATGATTCAGAAAATTCAGAATTGATAAACTAATTACAATAGTAAGTTAGTTACAGATCAACAAGCTAAAAACACTGATTATGCTGCCCCAAATGTCTAAAAATAGTAAGTTTTTACCGGGGAAGTGAAAATCCAAATGTTTTACTCCTTATCAATTATATGCTTAAGAAATATTTCAGACTTGAATTTCATAGTTATGCATTAAATTCTAGCAAGCTAAAATTTTAGATCTAGGTCAAATTAGGGATGCCCAAGGGGCCAAAATTTGTGAAAAATTAAATTTTGCAGTTTTAATCGGTTTTGACCAATTAGAATATGATTTTAGGGCCTATAAATTTATGTTTTAACTGTTGTAATGAAGCTGAAACAAAATGAGGGTTTGGAGGTCAAACCCTAGACCCAAGGCCTTGAAGATCCCACCGTTGAAAATTGTTGAAACATTGGGATTACCTTGCCGCTTGTTAGATATGAATTTTGAGACCCTAATCCCGCAAAACCACCATGTATTTAGCATTAAATCTCCAGGCTAGGGTTTCAGGTCAATTTTGGGGCAAAAAACCCAAAATTTGGAGAACTAGGACAAGGGAAGCGAATTTGTAGGGATAAATGGGCTAGGATAATAGATCGGATCACAAGGAGGCCAAAAAAGGCCACAAAAGGTGAACGCTTGGCCTCAAAAGGGTGGACCCTGGCCTCTCAGGGCTATGACCTGCCTTAAAAGAGCAGAAATGGTGACGCAGAGGGCAAGGAGGGTTGACGCAGGCCAAGAGATAGAGAGAGATGTTGGGCTTGGAGGAGGTAGATCTGGTCCCGGGAAAGCCAAAAACTGAGACTAGAGCTTAAACTCAAGGGCCTAGATCTAGCTCTTCTTCCACTTAACTCCTTGATTTAACCTGCAAAAATGAAAATAGAAACACCCATACCCCAAATATATACAAAATAGATCTAAACCCCAACCCAAGTTAGAAAAAATTAATTACAATTTAAATTTACAATCTTATTTACAAAATATACATGGGTATTCAAATGGATTTTGAGAAAATAATTTTGATAATATTTTTATTTGAAAGAATGGCTAAAACACTTCAGAAAAATTAATGATCACTATAGCCCAAGCGAAGATTAAATCCACCATATAAAAACTAGAGATCAAAGGAACAATGATTCTTGCCCAAGTTTGTGAACTTAGAGGCCAAGGACTGAAATACCTGCAAGCACTATGGATTTATCTCAAAATAATTTGTTAGATCACATGGGGAATCAAACCACCTAAGTTTAGCCCAAAACCATCAATAATATGGTTCTATCTCCATCTAATGATAAAAACAAATCTTACGAATATTCAACACAACATAGAGATGCCTGTAGTCAGCACATACCACAAATCAATAAGCAAGAACACCTTGAATTGCATCCCATAGTCTTTTATTATGGTAGCAAAAATAGTTCCTAGCGGGACAATAGCTTACATGATGCTTCAACAACAATTCTAGCCAGAGATCAAGATGACTAGAGACTCAAATGACTCTCTAATTTATAGATAAATCCTCCAAATGGAAAAATAACAGCTAGTTTCTTTGATCCTTGTCAAAATAATCTCGGCTGTTGATAAAAAGTTCAAGATCTTTCAATATTGACTTTTTATTTTTTATTTTTGAGGAATTTTCGAATCTATCATTTAATTCCATTTTAATTAGCTCAAAATTAATTATTTTGAGTTAATTTCCTTAAAAAATTGACTGACTTAACCACCAAAGTCCAAGGGTCCAAATTTTCTTGAAATATACAATATTCCTTTGGTGGAGGACCTTTAAAAATTGATTCTTTCAAGACCCACGAATTTTTTCATTTGGAGAATTTTTTTCCCTAAGACAATTTAATTTGACTCTAATTAATTAATTTTCTGGCTCATGATTTAATTTTATTTTGCTAGAAAATTTAATTAATTTACACATGAGGGGATTTAATTATTTTTCCAACTCTCTAATACATATGATTTTTCATTTACAAGACTCAAAGAGGGCATACACATTTGTCTTAAACCCTCAAGACACATAACCCATCTACGACTCAATATGATCTAGTAAACCAAGTGATTTGTAATAAAATAATCAAGTCAATTAGCTTCAATTATTCCTAAACCACTTTTAAATCAGAGTCGACTAAAACACTAGGACTCACTTGATAATCCGACAATAAATTTCAACGTAGCTTTGGGGGTTTAAGTTGGAGGGAAAAAACTTTTCTGATTAGCCGCGTCGAAAAACATAGGTAATCAGTGAGGTTAAAAAACCTCCTAGGATGGGTTTCGTCATCAAATTATAGGTTTACCTAGGTTGTTACATAGACTCAAGGTTTTAATAAGATCATTTACAATATATAACTTGCAAAATGGGATGACCATGACACATGGACTGTTGATATGTGATCCGATCGTTGTTAAAAAAAGTTGGTATTTCCTCTTCCCTGGAACTTTGACAATTTGAGTGCAACAGGGTCATACGAGATATTTGGGTAAAAATTGATCATGTTACTGTTAATTTCCTAAATACCAAATCTAATTTATAGCCCAGTAATTTTTATAGCCTAGAAATTTATTTAACACAATAAACTATTTGCTAAAATTAATGAATAAAATACACTGGTATTTATAAAATCTGACATAAGAAGCACAAGTAGTAAATCAATCACATAGTAGAAAATATAAACCCTCCATTTTATCCTTCACTTTATTTCTCAAAATAAATAAGGGTTCCTTACAAGGAAAATTGCCCATAGAGAAATACAAAAATTCTATAGTAGTTTGAACCTGAGATTTTTGGTTCCCTAAAAATTCCGGATTTGCCCCAATTTTATTACTTATTTATTTTCGTTATCAAGTATAGGATCAATTCAAATATGTGGCATTACATTCTATGGCTCATAATCTTTTCACAGAGTCTTAGTTTGCTTGATTTGGAGGTATGTAGCCCTAGATATGGGCTTTGGAAGATCGTGGCTTAGCAACTATTGGATCTTTGTATCTTCCATCTTGAGTGTTGGATCTTGTTCAAAAATGTTATACACATGCAACCTATGGAAATGTCACCTAATACTATATACACCAAGGTGCTCTCCCAATATATTGTATATGAGTTGCAGGCCCTATGCACATGTCATTTGCCACATAGTTTTTGTCCATGTGGTCACTTCCCACCTTATGAATTCAGTGCTGGTCACCACACACTATGCCACGTCCTTGCACCTGTTAGAAAATGTAACTAGGTTCGGTCTTCATAATGATCTTTGTACTTGTATCATTGTATATTTTATGTAAAAGAAAAAAACGAAGAAAAAAAAAGAAAAATAATAATAATTATTATTATTTTATTAGATAAGCATGTTCTTCATGCTTCTAGCATTTGTTGAGTCAAAGAGTCAAAAGTCCTATTTGGACCTATTGTAAAGAGGAAGGAAAAATAATTTTTAAATATGTAATTTGGGTCAAAAACTCCTCTAGACGTCAAGACGACCTATGTGTCAAGTCAGCCTTGCGCCAATGGACACGTCAATTCAAACCCCCCTAGACAGTATAAATAGAAGGAGAGTTGAGCTCATTTGGACACACAATTCACATGATATGATATGAAATTTCATAGAAGGAAGGAGGGCCGAAATCTGAAAGAAGGGTTTCTTCATGAACTCGAGTTTGTGGAATTTCTGCCTTGATGTATCTCTTGTTGAAGATTTGTTTTGATGATGAATATACTGTTGGTCTCTTGTTGTTGACGAATTCGCTTTGAAGGAGTATTTGACTTGGCATCTAGAAGGGTCATGGGGCTTGGATATTTCACTTTGATCTGATTCTATAAGAAGAGAATTTTTCTGGGTCTTCCCCTTAGAGGGGTTTTGCTCTGGCTTGGAGCCTATATCTTGTGTTTTTTGTGTATTGAGATCTTCATGTTTTTACATTTGATAATTGTTTGATGAAGAAGAACATAATTAAATTAATAAGAAGTCAACAAATCTCCCAAACAATTATCAAAGAAAGAGAAATCTAATTTAATATGCAAGCCTCCCGATTTCTCAACAGCACCCCTCTGCCAGGTCACCAACCCATTAGCCACATGGCAGTGTCACCTGATCGCATGTCACCATGTGTCACCTATAAAACATGGGGGCACTTGAAGGTGACCATTATTACAACAATTGCAGCCTTAGGTTCTCAAACCAGCTCTTTTTTTCATATATTTTCTCACTAAACCTGTCTTTTTTCATGTATGTTTTTTTCGTTTACATTAAATGCACATGGAGAATCCTATTGCTATCTCATAGATCACATGCAAGAGATTGTTTTTTGGTTTGTATTTGCATAAATATTCTTTTCTATCTCATGCTTTGAGATTATCTAGTGTTTACAAACATGCAATTTTCAGTTTTTCTTTTGTTTCTTAATCTTTTAAAATATTTTTTTCAAATTCAACACAAATATTTCAAGATATTGTAAAAACATTTTAAAAATTGTGTATCCCTCCAATCAATTTTAGTGGGGTCACAAGTATTACATCAAGCATGATGCAAAACTTATCTTTGAAACAGTTATAGAGCACTTCGGATGCCACCAATCCCTTCTGATTGTATAAACGGTATCCAAACCAGTGTGGAAAAAGTCGGGAATAAATCCCGATTAAATCCCGATTTTTTTATTTTTTTGGCTGGCCGATTAAATCCTGATTTTTTGATTTTTTTGGCTGGCCGTTTAATTTTGCCGACTTTTTCGAAAAACTCCCGACTTTAACGACTTTTTCAACTTTTGGACCCTTGCCGATTTAATCCCGACTTCGACTTTTTCCACATTTTCCAAACCAATTTTATATTTGTATAAATAGGTTTCCAAACAAATTTTATATTCATATACTTTGATGTTGATGCATTTCATTTGCTATCTTACTATTTTAATTTCTGTTACTAGGAGGCTCTGAACAGATTACAGATAGTAATTGTCAGAGATATGAAGAGGAAATTTCAACATGCCAACAGTTTACATTGGACAAAGAGGGAGACCTTGTTCTACCTCGTAAAAAACACAAACGAGAAACTGGTAAGTATCTACATTTTAACTATATGCCGCTTTTGATTATGCAAGTTTGTTATTATAATTAAACTAATTTGATGTTTGTGTTTTCTATTTGTTTACTTCTTCCCTAACTTGTGTCATGCGTGGTCTTTTCCTATTAAATCTTTCCTATCGAAGCAGCTTTACAACTAGTAAAATCAATGTTTCTAATGCTTTGAATACTAAAAATTGAAAGGAAATGAAATTTCTTGTCACAATTAGAATATATTTAGTGAGAAAAGCAATTCCCATCTATTGGGAAAGATCTTCATTCCCTTTATTGCTAAGGGAAATGGAATTGAGTTTCTGGAATGGAAACATTACACCTCCAAAATTTGGAAATGGAGAAATGATATATATATATATATAATATATATATATATAATTATTAATCTCATTTATTGCTAAATTACACAATATGGGGAAATGGGTATGAATTTCCCAAAATGGAAACATGCTGAAAACATTGCCCCTCAAAAATTTGGAAATGTGATTATATATATATATATATGTATATTTTTTGAAACTTTGAAAAGAAATACCATGAATAAATGAGCAAGAATATTTAAATGACAAACAATGTTCCGCCATTGCTTATATTGGGATTCTCATCATTATTATCTCCCTTTGCCTCATCGTCTAGCCTTTGTCTCTACTTCGGTTGCCTAAGGACATCAGTCAATGCCATTCAATTTTGATGAAACTGCCTAATCCAAGTCTTAAAGTATGGTAGAAAAAACTTAGCATGCATAGTCAATGATTTTGGTTTGAGTGAAGGGTACATTTTTGCTAAGGCCATGACAAAGTAGCTCAACAATAGCATCACCAATGTCACAGTACATAAAAGGCTTGGTGCTTTTGATTAAATGCCAATTCCACACCCTCATACATGATAGAATCCAATGAAAATGTTGCATTTATATCAACCCTAAAATTGTGAAAACTGTAGAGTCTGCTGAATTTTGAATGGCTTATAAAATTCTACTTTTTCCATACGAAGTCCAATGAGGTTGGAATCACTATCAAACATCCTGAAACAATTAGTGTTAATGATTAAAATTGAAGTAAATGTTGATGTTTCCATCATCTTTTCAAAAAACGAGTAAAAAATCAACGAAACCTTTTTGTAAACATGTTATGTCACATGTGAATGCTGATATAGCTTGAAAACGTGTTTCTGGTCATACAAAATGCATTTCCTACACATGGGATGCATTTGGACAGCCAGAGACATGTTTCAGAGATGTACCACGTGATTTGGCATTTTCTTAACATGCATGGTATGGTCTTGTACAACACATTTCCTACAACTTGGCTTTATTGCAGTAGACTTTTAGACATAGGTTCATATTGTTCAATTTGTCAATGATTGTCCATGTTAACATAAAAACAATGGCATATAATTAATTTCATCTTGAGAGGGATTAAATTAAAATTTGTAAATATAAAATGGTTTAGTTGACAATCTTTGTACATACATTCTCTTGAAAAGTAATAACTAAATTCCATAAAAGACTGAAACCTTATTCCATTAAGAAAGTCGATGTCAAATTTCTTATCAGGCTTGTTTATATTTTGAGGCATGGTGTATTTAATGTTTTAATAGGGAAATGGCTATTGAGACCTTGAAGTAAAATGTTTTGGTTATTATAATTTTACAGACAAGTTATTCTTTTTCAGAACAATATGTTGGGCTGTATATCCTAATTTCATTACCTACAAAAGAATTTTGTTTACATAAAGGTTTTTTGTGATTTGAACTTCTCTCTATTCATAATTTGCTTTGAAAATGGTTTATATTTGGGAATTCATTTGTTTGCATACGTGTGCATTTTTTTTTAATATAAAACTTTGTGTTGTTACAGATAATGGTTATATTTAGAGTCTAAGACACAGAGAAATGAAAATTAATGCTCACTAATAAAAGTGATGTAATAATATGGTATTTATGTAATTACTAATTATTAATGTGGTTGTTAATGGTTAGATGTTAATTGGGCAAAATTGTGATTTCTTGTTGTTTAAAATGTTTTTTTTTTTTTAATTCATAAATGGATTTGGCACCCTAAAAAATTGTGGAAGTTGAGTTTTGCAAATTAAACGTTTAAACCAATTATTTTTAAAATCTTTATCAAATTTTACCAAAATTGGCCCGAAAAATTCCCACCATTTTGTCTAATAGTTAGGCTATGATGTTATTAAAATTTGTGAGATAATACATTCCTCTCTCTTACTTTGTAACGAATATTACGTCATCTGATGAATGAATTAATTCACTCTCAATCAGTGTGTTTTTGTTCATGTCCAATCATGCGTGTAAAAAATGTCACATGGTATCAGAGCCAGATCTAGGAGAAGATGAAGAAATAAGTGAAGGAGCTGAGGGATAGCTGTGACCAGAGAAGGCATCGAGGGACTGCTCACAGACATTGACAGAAGATTTCAAAGACCTTTTTTTAAAGCTGTGTAAGGAGTCATACAAAGAAGCATTACAGCTCGTGTGATATTAGGCCTACTCAAGTAGTATACATCCATCGATAATCGCTGTAGAGGAATAACACAAGTAAAGCCGTGACGGGTTAGAAAGTTTGTGATACTATGTACAGACAGGAAAGTGGGCCATAGCTGCAGTAAGAGTGTAGTTGCAGTAAGAGATTAGAAAAGGTGATATTTGTGAAGGTTGAAGGTTGAGTTGCCATCGAAAGGTGATATTTGTTAGAAAAAGAAAACGCCACCTGTGTGTGTGGTCATGGGAGCCACCGAATAGATGAGTTGTCACTCTGTTTGATAAACTGCCAGAGAAGAGCTGCTGAACTGTGAATATAAGCAACTAGAGCTGTTGCTGGATGATAAGTGAGCTATCTTAGTGATTGTCTTAAAAGTTAAAATAAGCTGTCAGGATAAGTTAAAGTTTACCGTCATTTTTAATTGGGGTCAAAAGAAAAAAGTGTATACATTGAGTGGTTGAATGGATGAGCCATGAAAATGAACCGTAGCGTGAAGTCGCTGATTTGATTACCAAGCCACCACCGTGATAAGTGAAGTGCTTTGACTACTAAGTTACTGCAGTGATAAGTGAAGGGATTTTATGGTGGAATGCATGGGATTAAGCTGCCAGGTTCATGAGAGAGTGCATGACACTACCTTTGGGTTTGGTCCGTGAGAAATAAGTTGGTGCTGGAGAAAATAATTGTACGACGACAGTGCCATATAGTCGTGGAAATTAAAAATTATCCCCTGTACTTGTTACATGTGCGGCAGAAAAGAGAATCAGATCAATTTGAAGAAGAATTTAGAGAGCTTTCGGTTAATACGGAAATAAGATGGAAAAAAAATTGGTAGATGCGGAAATTCTTCTGTTGCTTCTTTACGAATCAATAACTGGTCCTGGTTCTCTAGGGTCTATTGGTCTGTAGGGTCTTATCCTGTAGGGTATGGCTCTGTAGAGTCTGGTCAGTCTGTAATTCACATTAATTTTGCAGAAAGTGATTTTAAAGAGGGTTTTCTGATTTTCTAGGCTTAGAACAAAGTTTTTTTTCTATTGTCAAGAAGTTCAAAGTGTGTATATTGTTAAAATCTGAAAGTTCTATGCAGAAATTTAAAAATTCTTTGTAGAAACTTGAAAGTTCTATGTAAAACACTGAATGTACTTGTAGAAAATTAAATGTACTTTGCAGAAAACTGAATTTACTTTGCAGAAAACTGAATGTACTATGTTGTTACAATTACTTAGAAGTAGAGTTCTTCTTCACAACTTTTCAAAACAACAATTGTAGATAGAACATAAACTTGAGGGTCATACGAAAACAACCAAACACATAATGAGACATTGAGAGTTAGGTCCAATGACGAAGGAAAAATCCACGGGGGAAAAGCCAAATGATTCTTCTTCTATTAGATTTCATCAATTGTTCAACAGAGTACAAGGAGAGAGAGAATGAGAATGAATAACGTCACCACTGTTTGATCAACATACAGTTGAAATGTTCTTGCTCTTTGCTGGAAAATTTCCTCCTCTTGATTAGATCTTGTCCTACACACTTGCTCCAGCTCTTCCCTTGCTCTTACTCTTCACTTGCTCTCACACTTCTTTTGCACACACTCAACTCTAGCCCTCCTTTTTACAATAAACATGTTACTCTCAACTCTCACTTGCTCTTGCTTAAATAGATGAGAAATGAGAGTTACAAAAGGAATTCATTCCTTGAGCCAATAATACGAGCATTGAATTCTATGAGGGAGGAGTTACTTGAGGAGAAGTGTCACTCATCCTAAGAATAGAGAGAGAGGTGCACTTGTCTTGAAGAGTTACAATTCGAACTCGGGGGAGAGAGAGTATTTGGTGAGAGTTACAAATTGAATTGAATGAGGGAGTTACAAGTACATTTAATGAGGAAGAGTTACACTTTTGTCATACATTGAATTAGTGAGAGAGAGTTACATTCTCTTAAGTACAGAGTTACTATTTTATTCCAAGAGATAGGTTCAATTTGCCAAGTAAGAGATTCTCAATTTAATTTACTTATTTCATGAGAGAATTCATCTTTATTAATCTATTAAAGGTGAATGACTTTGGACTATGTTATAAATAATAGTATCATAATAATAATAATACTAGTAAGGATAAAAATATTAATTCTTGACTTGTATAATAATGATTGATTTGATTTTAAAGTGGATTCCATATGTCGAGATCATCCTTTGATCATTTAGACATGACTTTCTATTTTTGGATAGTTACTTCAAAATTGAGATGTGACTTACTATTTTTGGAAAGTCATATTGGAATTGTTAGAAATGAAATTTTATTATAGGTGGTTCAAACGGAACTGAAAGATATGATTTCTTCTAGGAGAAATCCATCCATGAGCTGTCAAATTTTAACACGCCCTCTCAGCTAGAAAGGAATTTCTTTTTGCATCAAACATCTCTGCTTCCTCTGATATCTTTCATTCATCTCATTTCAACTCTACTCGGTAACATCTATAACAATAAAGTCACAATTTAAAGAAGAATCATCCACTTGACACAAATTTGTAAAGGAAAGAACCATCACATGTCACATAAACAATGACTATACTCAACCAATTTTCATCTAAAAAAAATAGGTGATAAAACACATACATCATATAGACAAGACTTAAACAAGTCACACAGACAAGAATCAAACACAATCAAGTGTCAAGTGGTGGAACACCTGCATCCTAGACAAGTCACACAGACAAGTCTCACTACACCTATTGGCCAGATAGGTGGCTCTTCCCATGTTCTAGATTGTGGGTCGGATGCATATTGAGGCCTACTATTGTGGCATACACTACACAAGAGGTCTCTCATCCTCAGGAGCTTTCCGACATCATTCCCTAAACTTGTGAGCACTGATAGGGGGAAGGCAGCTCAATGTTTTTGATTAACTGTGACACCTCCTGAAAGGGTCATGTCCATAAAAGTCCAAGTTGCTCTCTAAAAACTAAGAACTTCCCTTTCGGTAAAGGCTTGGTAAGAATGTCAACTATCTGATCATCAATGAAGATGTGATGGAGCCTCACTGCTCCTTTCTGCACCATATCCCGGATATAGTGATACTTGATCTCAATATGCTTGGACTTGTCATGAAACATAGGATTTTCTGCAAGACGAATCCCACTCTTATTGTCACAATATATAACTATTGTGTCTGGAACTTGCTCAAATAGTTCCCCAAAAAGCTTTCTCAACCAAATTACCTCACAACTAGCCATGCTAGCAGCAATGTACTCAGCTTCAGCTGTTCTTAGTGCAACAAAATTTTGCTTTCTACTCATCTAAGGGATCATGGCAGATCCCAAGCTAAAGCAATGCCCTTAAGTACTCTTTCTATCAGCAGAGTTACCTGCCTAATCAACATTAGTATATCCATGAAGTCTTACATTTTTAGTAGTATATTTCAATCCTAGATTTATAGTTCCATGCAAGTATCTGAGTACATGTTTTGCAACAATATAATGTTGATTTGGGGTAGCATCGGATGTGCTCTAGCCATGAAAATTGGTGGAGAGGTTAAAGCAAATGATATATCTAAGACCCAGAAATGGTTTGGGCAAATTCAAACTTGTTTAGGAGATATTAAAATAATTAATATTTTTAGTGGAGTTCCTAAGTCTAAATTCAGGAAAAATAAAATATTAATGGGTATTAATATAAAACTGGGTTACAAGGGTCCAAAAGTCATGTATCAAGCCAAATCTAATCTTAGCCATTGATTAAAGATTTAATCTCGGCCGTTGATGGACCAACGAGAAAAGTATAAGAGGAGGCTTGAGGGTCAGTTGGAGAACACACTAAGAGAGATCAAGAATTCAATATTCTGGGGCAGGGTTTGCTGAGTAATCGAGTGAGTGATCTGAGTTGTAGCTGAGGGTCAGTGAATACATAACAGAGGGGAAGATTTAGTACCAGGAGGATTAGCGCAAAGCCGGGAGAGGTTGACGCAGAGCCAACTAGATGCCATGCAGAGGCAGCTAGTGGCCACGCAGAGGCCGCTAGGAGCTGCGCAGAGCCCAGAGAGGCTGACATAGGGCCTAGAGGCAGCGTTGGAGGATTTCGTGGGACAGACTGGGAGCTGGAGAGTCGGATAGGGTGATGCAGCCCCTATCAGAGTGACGCAGAGTAACAAAAGTTGTATTGTTGTTGTGGGATCGTTCATCTGGTGATTTAGTCAGAATATTTGTCTCTGACTGAGAGGTACTACTGCCGAGGGAATTCTATGTTGGGTGAGCCATTTCTGGCACCCATGTTGTATTCTGAAACTGTATAATAATAAAACCCTCTGAATAGCTGCATTGGTTTTCTCGCATTGGGTTTTTCCTGGGACATTAGTCCAAAAACAACGATGTCACTTGTGTGCTTGTTTACTTTCAGTTGATAATTTGTATGTGTTGATACTGTGTTTGTATTTATCTTCAGTATTTACATGGTAAATAACTTGTTAACTAATTGAACAAGTAGGAAGAAATAAATTAGATAGTACAGAAAGAATTTCTAACAGATTAAACTTAGAAATTCCAACATATGGTGGGCATGAAAGGGATCAATCAAATGCTGACTTAAAGTGTTTACAACAAAACATATCAGGCCTATTGTTTACCAAAAACATCAAAGTACCAATGAGTTGTCTATACTCTGCGGCATTTGCTAGACAGGGTCCTGCAACTTTGCCACATAATTTCTTAAAGTTCATTTCCATGGGAGTATGCATGGACTTACATTCTACCATAGCAAATCTTTCAAGAAGCTTAACAACATATTTTCCTTGAGAAAGATAAATTTCACCAGGGTTTCGCCAGACCTCTAGTCCCAGAAAGTAATGCATCAAACCAAGGTCTTTCATTTCAAATTCAGAAGCTAAATCCTTCTTACATTGGAGGATAAGAGCTTCTCCTCCTGTCAAGAATAAATCATCAACATACAATACCAAAATCAAAGCTATACCTTGAACTGTCTTGAAGTAAAGGTTTGGATTTGCACTGCTTCTTGTGAAACCAAGCTTTATTAGGTAGCTATCAATGCAAGCATACCAAGCTCTTGGAGCTTGCTTCAACCCATATAAAGCTTTCTTCAATCTGCATACATGAGTTTCCCTATCATGCTCTTCAAAGCCCTGTGGCTGTTCCATAAATACCTCTGCCTTGAGGAAGCCATGCAATAAAGCAGTTTTCACGTCCATTTGGTGAAGAGTCCCTTCTTGGCTAGCAGCTAAGGCAACAACAGATCGAACAATAGTATATTGAGCTACATGTGCAAAAATCTCATCATAATCTATTCCCTCTTTCTGAGAGAACCCTCTAGCTACAAATCTAGCCTTATTTTTTTCAATACTACCATTTGCACCATGTTTAATCATAAACAACCATTTAGAAGTGGCAACATATTTACCTTGAGGTCTAGGGACCACTTCCCAGACATCATTTTGGATGATGGACTCGTATTCTTCAATCTTTTTCTTTTGTAGCCTCTTCAAAGGTGCATGGTTATGCTTGAATGATGTTGCTCATGGCAGCAACATACCCTTGAAACCGACTTGGGTTATTTACTTTCTCTAAATGTTCCTCTTGGGGCAGCATGTTGTTAAGCATATTACAAAGTATCTCGTAGCCATAGTGGTCTCTTTCTGGTAGGAGGATCATGTGGTGGAGGATCTAGAGGATCCATCGAACCCATTGGATTATCAACAAGCTCATTCTCAGGTTTTGGTTCAGACTCAGATGCAAACTCTTTTTCATTAACAACTTGTCTTTCAGCAATGGTAGGAGGAAGAGAGTGTCTTGCTTTTCTAAGCGCTGCATCTTCATCAAATGTTACGTCTCTGCTAAACTCAATAGTTCTTTGACTAGGTAAATAAATTCTATAAGCTTTTGAATTATCACAATAACCAACAAACGTACCTTTCTTACTTGAAGCTTCCAGTTTGTTCCTTTTCTCTTTTGGCACATTGAAGTACACATGACAGCCAAAGTTTCTCAAGTGACTCACCTCAGGCCTTTTACTAGTGAAGACTTCTTCAGGAGTCTTATTGTCTAAGGCCTGATGAAGAGTTCTATTTTGCATATAAACAACAGTATTTGCAGCTTCTCCCCACAAAAACTTTGGTAGCTTTTGATCATGCAACATGGATCTAATTGCTTCCATAATGGTTCTATTTTTCCTCTTAGCCACACCATTTTGTTGTGGATTATACAACACAATGGTTTCTTTCTTTATTCCAGCGTCTCTACAAAGATCATTAAACTCATTTAAGGTGAACTCTCCCCCATTATCAGAGCAGAAAACTTTGATCAGCTTTCTTGTTTGATTTTCAATCAAAGCCTTGAAATCTCTGAACATGTCAAATGCTTCCCCTTTCTTTTTCAAAAAGAATATCCATGTCTTGCGAGAAAAATCATCAACAAAATTCATGAAATACAAGTAGCCACCAAGAGAAGTAACAGGCATAGGTCCACATAAATCAGAATGTATGAGCTGAAGTATCTGACTAGTTTCTGTTCTGCTTGAAGGGAATGGTCCCTTTATATGCTTTCAATTTGCACATCTTGGGCAAACTCCTTCATGATCCATTCTGATCTCAGACATTCCAGAAACCATCTTCGTTACACGAGGTAAGGCTTTGTAGTGTAGGTGAGCAAATCTTTTGTGCCATAGCTCACACTGAAGATTGATATCATGGACCAATGCATGAATGGGTTTACCATTGACTTTGTAAAGCCCTTCACATCTTGATCTAAAACTGGAGGCTTTTCTCATACTTGAGTTCAAAGGACAAGTTATAACTTTTCCATTAATAAAAACAACTTTCATTCCTTTATCTTCTCGAGTAGATATGGATACAAGATTCTTTTTCAAACTAGGTACATACAAAACTTCTTGTAGAAAAATAGATTTGCCATCATTAATTGAAATGAAACTGAAGCATAACCTTTAACTTGGTGAGTAGAATTATCTCAAAGGATAACATTTAAATTAGCCTCCCTTTCAACTAGATTAGAGAGTCTCTTTCTAATCAATAAAATGTTTCGAAGCACCACTATCAACTAACCAACTATCAAATGAATCTGCATAAGAAGAATTGGAAAGAGCAGAAACAAAAAAATATTTTGATTGAGTTTCTGTTGCATTATTTCTATATCTTGGATTTCATGTTTTCTTAGGATGCCCTTTTCTTTAATTTTCAAAAGTCTTTTTTATAATCAGGTTTGCTTTTGAATCTAGGAGCTCTCTTTCTTTCTTTACAGTGACGAGCAAAATGACCATGTTTTTGATAGTTAAAGCGTCTAACTTTTGACATGTCTAGATTCCCTTTATATGATTTGAAAACAGATTTTTTTTTTTTTTTTTTTTTTTTTTTTTTTTTTTTTTTTTTTTTAATTACGATTTAATGTTTATTACCCTTACAATTTATTTAATTCCATAGATTATTCTCTTTGAAAATCTTCTCTCTTGGCTCTGTCATTAAAATTTTTAGTATTTTATCATCCTTTATTTTACTATTTTGTCATCAAGGAATCCTGTTATACTTAAATATTACCATCTTCACCTTAGATTATTTTATTATTAATTCCCCCTTTTTATTAATCCATCTCCATTTAGACTATTAATAAGATTATAATTTCATTAAATATTTATTACATTTTTGTCTCTATTGTTTGGTCAAACCTCAAAGAATTAATTTATTAATTTTTTATTGTTAAAATTCAAATGGTTGCTTGGGTTTCCAACCTTCCAGCTTGTTATTAATTCTTTGTCAATAGGAGATCCTACTATACTATTAATATTATTACCCAATCTTGGACTAATTTATTATTAATCTATTCCATTTTATTAATCATCTCCATGTAGACTATTAATAATATTTTCTTTCATTAACTATCTATTACATTTATTAATGCCCCAACATTTAAACTTCTGTCTATTGGCTGGTCAAACCTCAAATCACTTTATTAATATTTTATTACTAAATTCACTAGGTCAAAATTTCTAGAAATTAATTTTAATTTTCAATTCATTTGAATGTTGATATCAATGTTCATGTTACTGATTTTGGCACCTCACCCATTCTTTATAATCCTCTTGACACTCTTTTCCAATCCACTATGGTTTGTTTCTGTCCCTGATGATGGTTGGTGAGCCCACCTGAAACGTTGGGCACCTAAATTCTGCACACAGTTGAAATCCAAAATTTACATATAACATAATGAGGAGCTGTGAAAACATACATACATAGATGGATAATTTTTGGCTATGGTATCTATCCCTCGACCAACAGACAACATGCTGTCAACCAATATACATGGATTAAGAAGAGCTCTTTAAGCTCTCTTTAAATCAATCTCCATCCTTCATATCTTTATAGATGCTACTGAAATGTTCTAATACCAAACTTTTATAATGTTGAAATTCTCATTGATCATTATTTGTTCAGACAAGTCATAAATGCTTTTTAGTCAACTTGTGTTACAAGACGCATATGATACTAATTCCTTGTCACTGTAGCATGATATCTGTCAGAGGCAGTGATTTTTGGAGTTTATCATAGGCATGTTTATAAGAAGTCCATACCTGAAAATTACATTTACCCGCACCAAGTGAATATGAAGTTTATATTGCATGACCCTAAGTTGTGATAAGGGAAAATTGATCCTTACATTAGATACTTACTATGTTTTTGCAAGTTTATCTAATTCTCTTGAAACCATTAGCAGTTCTTGTTGTCACACAATCTAGCAGGGCCCTAGGAGGGGAACCTACGGGACAACAACTAGACTAAATGACAACAATGGGACAAGGATCCACTGTCACCTCTGAAGGAAATCACTTGTGATGACAAGGTCAATGAGAAGGTATGGAGTGGTTCCCAAGGCCCATTCAAGGAAAAGCACAATATAAGGCTCAATGCTTCAAAGAAGCCAAAGGTTCTCGAAGAAAAGACCTAGGACGGAGATCAAGACCTAGGGCTTGAAATTTGCAATGATGATAGATATACCTAGAGCAAGGATTCCAAAGGAGAGATAAGACCTCTCAAGAAGCTTTGCAAGATGATTTACCACTTCAAATAAGCTTTCGCTATACTTGAGAGACCTAATTAGGGGTTACGCTAGACCTAGGGTTTTTAGGATATACATGGGAAGAAATTCCTCCAAATTATTCACTAGGCCAAGGTAAGACAAGGGAAAGGGTCTCTTAAAGTTTATTCCACTGAATACTAAGTTCATATGACCCTCAAGAAAGTCATCAATCCAATAGATTCAAATTAGGTTTCCCTTCTAGGGCACACCTAGGGCATCAAGATTTACGAAGAATCCACCGTGGGAACTCAATCAAATTTTGATATCCTCTAGAGAAAAAACCAAAGAAGAGTCCTATCCAAGCGGATTCCCAAAATTCCTCTTCTAATGCAATTCACAAGATGCCCTATCTAGTGATCTAAAGGAGAGGGGCCGGAAATTTAAGGAGAAGAAAAGAGAGAAAAGGGAAGGTTGATTACCAATTCTTCTTGGACCAGTGCCTAATCTTTGGGCTAGGGAGTCAATGATGATTAAAGATTTTCCAAATTCGTCTTCAAGGAGGCTAAAAAGCGATGCCCTAGCAACCACTTTTCAACAATTACCTACTCAATATCTATGGCTTTTTATGGATGAAGAATAAAATCCCAACGCTAGGAACATTCATCTATTATCATTCAATGAGTAACATGTGAAATGTACAACCAAACAACCTTTTACAATGATATTCAATAACTTAGGGCAAAAGAGATATAGCTAGTTGCAATAATTCCACACATTAGTCATTATTTCGAGAAAAATCTTCGACAAAATAACACTTACAAGATGACAAGAGATATATCCAACCATAGAAAAGATGTAGCTCCATGAGAGATACAAAATTTAGTTCCAAAGATATCAAAATGCATCAAAGAAACTCCAAGTAGCATCCAAGGGAAAAGTGCAAAATTCTTGTACAAGAGAGAATCCAAGCGATGATGATGATCTCTCAGAAATGAGAGTCATATCTATTTATATGATCCTCTACTAATTCGATTTAACCTAATTAGCCCCTAACAATTTATAAATAATGTGCAAAATACAAATCTTGGTAACAAGCCCACCAAGTAGCTAATAAAGTGATGAAGAAGCCCTCCATAAGTGAGCCGAAATGATGAAATCATGGTGTAGAAGGGCCGTTGGAGGACCTCGTTGAGTCCTCAAGGTGCCATGATGAGAGAGAGGGCTCTATGAATGATAGACATGGGGGTGGCCCCTTGATCTTTGGGTAAATTGTCATGTGGTGTTCCAAAGTGGGTTTGGGCCACAAGTAGCGGTCTCATGGGTATCCCGATGAATAATAAGCCTATAGTTGCTCCAACTGAGGGCTCTGAAGATGGTGCCTGCCCTCCCTTGTCTCGAGTGAGACAAACCTCCTATGGGCCTTGGATCAACTACCAAACCCTATAATCATTGCTAAGCTGGCTGGGGGCAATGTTGGGCCAAGTGCATCATCTTGTGGATAATGTGGTGCAATGGACATGCTGATAAAGGTGCTGACGTTGACCATGGCATGAGATAATGCTCTATCACATGATGGAAACCCATGGCTCTCAACGGATCCCCTTCTAAGTGTCAATATGATCCTTTGGTGGGCTTGGGTCCCAGTTAAGTTGCCCAACCCATGATGGACCACCTGCCAATTACGCATAAGATCTAATGCGCCTCCCCACCATCAGGTACAATAATTCATTAGTGAATCTACGTGAACCAATCTTGTTAATCCAAGGCACAAATGGGACTTCATAATGGGTTTCCCTTCCAAATTTAAGGCCTTGAACATGTAATAGTGTTACCTCCCTAGGTAGGAGTGGCTAATAAGCAATCCTATGAGGTGTTCCTAGCCCCTAAAGGGAAAGACATGTCCAAGGTACATACTTCAAGTGATAGGGGTCATGTGAATAATGATGAGGTGGATAGCTACACAAGGGTCTCAAGGCCAAATGCCATGGTCTCAAGGGTGGTAATGATGAGGGATGCCCACATATTTGGGTATATAGATGTAGGAGGAAGAAATCGTGGTACATGAGTTACTTTAGCCTTTTTTTTTCCATTGTTCTTCATTTGCCTTTTGCCTTTTCTTGATTTTTCCTTTATTACACTGCTTGGGGCTCCGGGGGATGAGAGTGTGTTGTGTATGATATAAGCAGTGAATATCGCCTTAAGGTGGGGTTCATCGCCCACCAGGGGTTGGGACATGCATGGGTTCCTTAATGATGTGGGGGGGCTCATAGGGGCCCTAGGAACCAGGGTGATGGCCATAATGATAAGGGGTAGAGCTCATGTTTGGCTTTGTCCATGCGCTAATATATTGTCCCAACCATCTTTTGCATTTTGTGGTATTATTTCCTTTTGTATGTAGCCATGATATGCTTTTACCTTTTTTTTAGTTGCATCAACCAACGAGGCATCGTTCTAGGCCCAACCCAGACATGCAGACTATTGGAAAAGTAACTAGGTTTTGTCTTCATTATTGTCTTTGTACTTGTACCAATTTGTATTTCATGTAAAAGAAGAAACATAATTTTATTTAAGCATGGGTTTCATGTCAAGTCTAGGTCAAATATGTTCTTCATGCTCAAGTCTAGGTCAAACATGTTCTTCATGCTCCTAGGGTATAATGAGTCAAAAGATTCTGTCATATGTAAAAGACCCATTTGGGCAATTTGTAAAAATAAAGAAAAAATATTTTTGATTCTAGAAAGACAGAATGACTCCCAAGATCAAGTTGACCTTGCCAGTGAAAAGTCAGCCTAAGAGAGGCCTATTCGACCCCTTAAGAAGGTTATAAAAATGAAGAGACTTCTACTCATTTGGTGACCTATCACAACAAGTTCGATCTGCACCAAGATAAGAAGGAGAACAAGAAGACAAGAGGAAAGACTAAGTGAAGGAAGGAGACCGAAATTTTGACTATTTTTGCTCACATGTTCGAAAAGATTAGTGTTTTTGTGCACGTTATAGGGCCGAGAATTGTAGTCTGAGTTGCTGAACTGAATTCGTAGGACTGAAACTTTGGCTGAAGCAAATTTTGGAGAGTTTGACCTTTGTTGACTTTGGTGGACTTTGACTTGTTTGGAAGAAATTTTGTTGGAGCGCTGACTTGGTACTTGGAGGAAGGCTTGGTCTTTGGGTCTTGAAGGTCTCATTTTGATCTGATTCTATAAGAAGAGGATTGTTCAGGTTTGCCCCAATTGTGTGGTTTTTCCTTGGCTTGGAGCCTATATCTTGTGTTCTTTGTGTCTTTGTGATCTTCATGTTTTGGTAATTGCTTAATGAAGAAGTAAAAAAAATAGTAAAAGCCAACAAATATCACAAGTAATTATCAAGCAAGGAAAATCAACATTAATCTACAAAGACCTTGATTTTCCAACATGGACTAGGAGAGGGGGAGTACCAGAGCCTTGTGGACCTAGTGTTCATGTGGACCCAAAGAGGGAAGATGATGAAATAGGGCATGTAATGTGCGAAGGGCAGTGGGAAATATGAAATGGGAAAACAAGATTGTGCTACCAAAATTGGGGTTTCCCAAGTATTGCCCGTCCTGAAGCTATAAGCCAATAGGGGAGATCCCACGGTACTAGGGTTGAGGATTAGCCCCCCATTTAAGGTGAAGGAACAAGACTACAGTCAAAACCCTTCCTTCTTCCAAGTCACCCAATAGTCCATACCCAATGTGCCCAAGGAAAAACAAGCATAAGCACTTGATTGCTCAATGAAAACCATAATTTTAGGATTGGATGACCCACCTTCAAACATACGCTCTCGACAGATGGGCGAGGGGACATATGACTGGCTCAAAGAGCAGAGACATCTAGCACAATATCGGCTAAATTGGTGGCTGTCGGAGGTTGCTGGCTACCGGTTGAAGACAAAGATAGGAGCAAATTCTCCTATGGAGTCAACCACTGGTGGTGGGTAACAATTACCTTGTGTTTGGGCCACAATGACCTTAGATATTTCATAGAAACCTATGCTAAAAAGGATATCTAGAGTGTAAAGAATGCTTATGTTAGATTTTGGGTAGCTCAGAAGGTATTTCTGAGAGATGACAACCCATCAATAAGTTGTTTGTTGGGCGATTTACATAAAATGGGGTTTTGGACCCAAGTAAGGGTTTTAGGACCAAGAAAGAAATACTAATTTATTTGAAGGGTCAAAGAAACAAAAACCCTAGATATATAAGGTTTCCTAAGTGACCTAAGGAAAATTATTTAAAGAGCCTAAGATGAGGTTCATGAGACATTAAGTGCAGGAGAAGATGTAATCACTCTTGTGCTGTGAGTTCCCTAGGAGGGTTGCGATCTATTCATGGAGGCCAAGTACACTTGTAGAAAATGTAGCTCTTGAAGGTCGAGACTAGTTTTTTGGAGGGTTAAGATCAGGCCGAGTTTGTTTAGGGGCGGCCCGATCGTACGCTAAAGATCGACATCCATCCATGAATGCTGAAGCTTTGGAGGAGGTCGTTGCAAATTAAGCGGAGATCTGAGGGTTAGTCGAAAGGACATCCATGATCGAGTTCAGATCTACAAGAAGTGCAATTTATCAAGTGAACAGGACAAGCCTAAGAAGGACACATAGCCTCAAGAGGAAGCTATAGCCTTGGAGTAAGGTTTATGGTCTAATCCTTTGTGCTAAGATGGTTGAGTCTGCTCTAAGACTAGGGTTGAGTTTCTATGGAGGTTGGACATGTCTTTGGTGTGGTTTTGGGCATATGATCTATGGTATATCTCTGTGTATAAGGACGAGCTAATTTTTGGTGTGTTAAGGAGGGCCAAGACCCTTAGTATTGCTAGACAGTAAGGCTGTGAGGCTTGTGGTGTAGCAAAAGTGAGGGCCAAGTCTCCTCAAAACAATTTGTAGGAGTTGAGGGCTGAGAAGGTGAAATATACATAGAAGTGTTGAGGTCTAAACTCAGGGAGGATTAGGGTCTGAATTTTAGGTATTGCAGAAGGAAGTTTTAGGGCCGAGTAACCTAAGGAAGAGTGCCTTAGAATCGAAACTTTTTAGGACTATGCAGAGTTCATGAAGAGGTATGTGGCATTGTTTCTATGTTGATGATTGCGGGGTTTGATTGGTTTGAAGTTTGCCCAACAAGGAGGGTTTGGACAACGTGTTTTGTGCCCTAAGTATAGTGAATTGATGAGGCAAGCTGAGTGCTGGGCACAGAAGCCGTCAGAAGGAGGAAGCAGATCACATAGTGAGGGAATACTTCCTTAGTGATTTCTTGCTGAGGAAATCAATATTTTTCAGTTATTGAGCAACAGAGGAGCAACAGACTTACCAACTCCGCCAGAGAGTGAGTAAAGCAGCCTAGGAGCTACGCAATAGGGAGAAAGAGGGAGCTGTTTGACATTTTTCGGAGGATATGGCAACCAGTGCATCAGGGATTAGGATAGGTTGGATGGGGCTTCCAACTACATCATTTGGAAGGCTATAACGTCTTTCCTTCTAGATCAGCATACCTTCAAGACATATGCTAATAATGTAGTAGCTATCCCTGCGGATGCAGATCCACTGAAGAAGTACAGAGCTGAGATGGCAAAGGCGAAGAGGATGATCCTAGGTGGAGTCAAGGATCATGTGGTATGTTACGTTGCTAGCCGAGGGACTGTTAAGGAGGTGTGGGACACCTTGGCCACATTGTATCAGGGATCTTCCGAGCAACGGAAGATGTACTTGGAACAGAAGTTGAGATCTGTGCAGATGCAGAAGGGAGAACGTGTGGATCCATTCCTCACAAAATTGAAGGAGACCTGTGATGAGCTGTCGGCTGCAGGGCACACACCTCAGGATTCGGAGTTAGTGAGTCTGGCTCTAAATTTGTCTGGAATGAATGGAAAGTCTTTGTCCAGAGTATACTGCGCAGAGCAGTGTTGCCAAATTGGGACGAGAAGTGGGCAACTCTGAAACAAGAAGAGCTGAGGAGAGACCTGGTCAAGGTCAAACTTGACGGAAGCAACAACAACAGTAGGTCGAAGCCCAAAGGAGAGGAGGAGGATAACACAACCCTTGCATCGAAGGGACAACAGGGGCAACATAGATGAAAGAAGGAAGTCTCCAAGGTGAAGTGTTTCATATGTGGTGAGATGGGCCACTATGCATCCCAGTCTCCTTTGAAGAAAAAGGGTAAGGATGAGAAGCATGATCCTAAAGTTGCAGCCACAAAGATCGAATAAGAGGAGGGGTTCGCCATGATAGCCAAGATACTTCCAGGAGGAGGGTGGGCTGATATAGAACTGTAGTTCGATAGAGCTACAAATGGGCAGGATCCTTGAGGAGCCCACCTCTTGGATCATCGCCTTGCTACAAGAGCCCACGATCAGTAGCAGTGTGATGGTGGAGTTTTCAGTTGGTGGCATGGAGTGTTGATTCGACAGATGCAGTAGTTAGTAGCGCTAGAATGTGAGCAGCGCAAAGCAGAGAGGCAACAATGCGTGGAGGCACAATGCAGAGCTTCAGCAACGCAGTGGCTTCAGAACACAACGTGGGACTAGTAACAGTTAGGATTTCAACATCGAGGTGTATCCATTGGATACTTGTCCAGTTTTGCGTGTTTTCAGTTGCTTCTCTCAGCAACTGAGTTGCAGTACGGATGTAGTGTTAGCAGCATAGCAGATGTAACATTTGAGAGGGAGCTTAGTACAAATGTAGCATTGGCAATGTCAAAGGTAGCAGTATAGTAGCAGCAACAACGTAGTAGTTGGTGGACAGCATGTCAGACATTAGCAGCGCAGAAGACGATGCTTTAGAGTCAAAGCAGTATGCAGTAGCAATGTATTGCTAGAGCACATTCCTCGCTAAGAGGGAGTGTTGATTTGGGGTAGCATCAGATGTGCTCTAAGCTTGAAACTTTGCAGGGAGGCTTGGGTACTTGTATTCCAAATAACCTAGAAAGCGTTTTGGGAAATTCCACCCAGAAGTGATTTTATTAAAATAATTAATATTTTTAATGGGGTTCCTAAGTCTAAACTTAGGAAAATTAAAATATTAATGGGTATTAATATAATCATGGGTGAAACTTCTAGAAAAAGACACGGATAGAGCCAAAATGATCTGAGCCTTTGATTAAGAGTTAATTTAGGCCGTTGGTTGTCCAACAGGAAGATATAAGAAGGGGCTTGAGGATCATTTGGAAAACACACAAAGAGATCAAGAAAATCGATTTTCTGAAGGGAGAAGTTCTTAGGAGGAAAAATCGATTGAGGAGATTTCTTGCAGCAGAGGGGTAGTGAGAATCCAAAAGAAGGAATTTTCTAGAGAGTACGAGGCAGAGAGAGGACAGAAAGACGTCCAGAGGAAGGCTGATGCTGGCCCACACAGTGATGACGCAGAGGCAACGCAGTCCTTGAGGGGAAGTCGAGTTCCTGCTAAGGGAAGTTGAGTTTCAGTTGCCGGAAGCCGGGGTGTGAGTCCGGGTGGTAGAAGATCGATTTTCTCAGCCAACAGAGGATCCGAAAGAGGGGCAGTGTAATACCCAGCAAGGGTGACATAGAAACTGCCGGGAGTGATGGAGTTCTGCGCAGAGGCCACGTAGAGGGTGACACAAAGGCTCCAGTTCAGCAGGATCATTCACTGATTCTCGTAGTGACAGGGTGAGATCATTTCACTAATGTTTTGTTCAGTATTCTCTCTGTATTGGATTGCTAATTGAGCATCCTAGAATTGTACTCAAATTTTCCCCTGCATAATAATAAAACCCTCAGAGATGTTGCACCGATTTTCCCGCATTGGGTTTTTCTGGGGATTTTTGTTGAAATTTGGTACCAGAGGACAGGTGGTTCCTTAAGGCTTTGATCTTTGGCTTAGGGAAAAGTGTCCAAAAGAATTTAATTTTTCTCCTAAAGTAACTTTATAATTTTTATAAAGTTAAATCTAATTTAAAAGTGACTTTAAGTGATAAAGTCGCTAAAGTCTAATTTTAAAGTGACTTTAATAAAGTTGATGTAAAATTAGAAAGGAAAAGTGACTTTGGAAATAAATGACTACGTGGGTCTTTATTAAAGTGGGGTGAGTTAAAAAATAAAAAGTGAGATTTAAATGAGCATTTAATCTCAGCCCTAGATCTCAATCTATTTCAGCCATTGGATTTAGAGGTTACCCAAAAGTCATTTAGGATTAGATTAAAGGAGGAAAAGGAAGTAAGAGGTCATTCATTCTTTCATGAGCAGATTGAGAGAAGGAGAGCAAGAGAGCAAGGGAGATTTCTGGACAAGGAGGAGAAGGAGACAACAGCTTGGCACACATTCCAAGGCAGCAGTTGAGCAGATTTGTACAGCTGATTCAGCACACAGTGAAAGGCTGATTTTGGCACGATTTTCTAGAAATCCGTACAACTGGTTTGCACAGAAATCGAGGAGTAGTTTGCTGTTTTTTTGCACGCAAATCGAGGTCTGTACAACGCATTTATTGCAGTCCGTACAACACATTTAATGCAGGCCATACAACAACATTTAATGCTGAAAGTGGGCACGAAAATCGAGGAGGCCGTACAACATTTATTGCTGTCCTGTTTGTTGTAATTTTCAGTTTGCTGTGAGGCACGGGAAAAGAGATAAGTTGTAAATTTGCTTGCTGATTTTTTGTTGAATATTTCTCACTGTAAAAAAGGCATTTTCAGAAATAAAGAAGAGCTCTCGAACTGGTTTTCCCCAAGAGTTGTAGGGGGTTTTTCTAGGGTCACATTGACCAAAAATCACTATGTTCAAATGTGTTAAATGATTGTTTGTACCTGTTGATTTTTATTTCTGCATTTTTAGCATTTTGTAAAATTTCCAGAATTTGTGTTTTTAGCAAAAATTTATTTTTTTCAGTTGTTGAATGTATAGATATGGGAAAGGGCATTTAACTATATGGGAGAAATAAGGTGAAACTGAAAACCGGGGTGGGAAATGAGAAATTTCTACATGGTATCAGAGCTTGAGTGCTAAAGTGCAGTTTGGGACAGCAAGGAGGAAAACTACAGCCTGCTGATTTTTCACTCAGAAAATTCCAGCACGCTGATTTTTCACAAACAACAGTTTTATCTTTACTACAACATTTCTATTTTTCAGTTTTAGGACAACAGGATGTCATTGGGATTGAGGGTGGAGGATAGGCTGGATGGGCATACAAACTACAGCGTTTGGAAGGAGAGAATGCAGAGTATCTTTGAGGAGGCAGAAGTCTGGGATATCATGGTGCATACCACACAAAACCTTGTTGTTGTGTCTACTGATGCTACTCAGTTGGCTGAGTATAATAAAAAGAACAACAAGGGTAAGAGGCTGATTCTAGACGAAGTCAAAGACCATTGCATTCTTCATGTGAGAGGAAAGAGCAATGCCCATGAGATGTGAACAACATTGTCCAATCTCTACCAGAGTACCAATGAGAACC
>APFE031138394.1:0-12265 GCA_000404065.3 Pinus taeda
AATGATTTTAATAAACCCTTAAATAAAAGTTGCAAAACACCTTTTGAAATTTCATAAAATTCTTCGAGTTTGGATTTAAGGTTTAGCGCTTAGGGTTTTAGGTTTGGGGTTTAGAGTTTGGGGTTTATCACACTTTAGTAAATTATTTTAATAAAAATTGTAATAAAAGCTACAAAATTATTTTAAAATGTTATGAAATGATTAGGATTTAGGTTTTGACATTTAGGGTTTGGGGTTTAGGGTTTAGGGTGGTTTAACATTCAGGGTTGATGGTTTATAAGACTTTAGTAAATGGTTTTAATCTTGGCTTAAATAAAAGTTACAAAATTCTTTTTAAAATGATATAAAATGCTTAGGGTTAACTGTTTACGGTTTGGATTTTTGGATTTAAGGTTTAGGGATTACAAGACCTTAGTAAATGCTTTTAATAAGGACTTAAAATAAAGGTTCCAAAATGATTTTCAAACTGTTATAAAATGCTTAGGGTTTTGGGTTTTGGGTTTTGATTTTGGGTTTTAGGTTTAGGGTTTAGGTTTGGGTTTTAGGGTTTATAACACTTTAGTAAATTCTTCTAATAAAAACTTAAATAAAATTTACAAAATGGTTTTTAAAATGTTACAAAATGCTTAGGATTTATGGTTTAGGTTTAAGGTTTAGGTTTTGGGGTTTCAGGTTTAGAGTTTAAGTTTTAGGGTTTATAACACTTGAGTAAATGCTTTTAATAAGCACTTAAATAAAAGTTACTCACTAAGTTTTAAAATGTTATAAAATTCTTAGTGTTTATGGTTTAGAGTTAAGGGTTTGAGGTTTATTGTTTGGAGTTTATGATTTACAGTTTACAGTTTTGAATTTAGGGTTTATAACAGTTTCGTAAAAGATTTTAATAAACACTTAGATAAAATTGACAAAACGATTTTTAAAATGTTATAAAATGCTTAGCATTTATGGTTTAGGGTTTCGGGTTTAGGGTTTAGGGTTTGGGGTTTAGCTTGTACAGTTTAGGGTTTGAGTTTTAGGTTTTAGCGTTTAGGGTAGAGTGTTTAAGGTTTATCAAATTCTTAGGGTTTAGGGTTTAAGGTTTAGGTTCTAAGGTTTATAACACTTTAGTAAATTATTTTAATAAAAACTCAAATAAAAGTTATAAAACGCTTTTTAAAATGTTATAAAATGATTGGGGTATATGGTTTAGGCTATAGGGTTTAGGGTTCTAGTTTTAGTGTTTAGGGTTTAGGGTGTATGGTTTATAACACTTCAGAAAATTCTTTTAACAAACACTTAAATAAAATTTACAAAAGTGTTTTTAAAATGTTATAAAATGGTTAGGGTTTAGGGTTTGCATTTTAGGGTTTAGGTTTTAGGCTTTTTAGTCTAGGGTTTAGGGTTTAGTGTCTAGAGTTTTGGGATTAAAACTCTTTACTAAATCTTTTAATAAACATCTAAATAAAATTTACAAAACACTTCTTAAAATGTTATAAAATACATAGGGTTTAGGGTTTACAGTTCAGGGTTTAGGATTTTATGTTTTATAGTTAAGGGTTTAGAGTTTATAGCACTTTGGTAAATGTTTTTAGTCGACACATAAATAAAAGCTAGAAAATGTTTTTAAGTTGTTATAAAATGCCTAGGGTTTAAGGTTTAGGGTTTAGAATTTAGGGTTGGATTTAGGGTTTGGCGTTTAGGGTTTAGGGTTTAGGGTTAAACATTTCTAGTTTAGGCTTTAGGGACTAGGGTTTATAGTTTAGCATTTATAACACTTTATAAAATGCTTAGGGTTTAAGTTTTCATATTTTTGGTTTAGGGTTTAGGGTTCATGGTTTCAGGTTTATAACATCTTAGTAATTATTTTAATAAACACTTAAATAAAAGTTACAAAACACTTTTTTAAAATTTGATAAAATTCTTAGGGTTTAGTGTTTAGAATTTGGGGTCTATGGTTTATGGTTAAGGGTTTGGGGTTTAGGGTTAAGTGTTTAGGGTTTAAGTTGTAGGGATGAACCACCCCACCTTAAGGGGGTATCCACTGCTACCTATTACAAATAATGCATTCATCCCATTGAGCCTCGAGGAGTTATGAAGAAAAATAAATAAAAGGAAATAGGTTTATGAAGAAGGATGCTAAAGCAAAGGTCGGGTATCTCATGTACCACAATTTTCTCCCTCCTACACTCACATACCCAAGCGTGGTCTTCCCTTCTTATAGATACTCATAAAATTATTAGGGTTTATGGTTTAGGGATTAGGGTTTGGGGTTTAGGTTTAGGATTGACAGTTTTTGACATTTTAGTATATTCTTTTAATAGGAACTTAAATAAAAGTTACAAGTAGTTTTTAACATGTTATAAAATTCTTAGGCTTTACTATTTAGGGTTTAGGGTTTATAAAACTTTACTAAATGTTTTTAATATACACTTAAATAAAAATTAAAAAATATTGTTTAAATGTTAGAAATTAATTATGGTTTAGGTTTTAGGGTTTAGGTATTAGGGATTAGGGTTTAGGGTTTATGAAAATTTAGTATAAAAATATAATAAACACTTAAATGAAAGTTACAAAACGATTTTTGAAATGTTATAAAATTCTTAGGCTTTAGCGTTTAAGGTTTGGGTTTTTCGTTTTAGGGTTTATAGTTTAGGGTTTATTTTTTATGGTTTTGGGTTTATAACAGCTTAGTGAATTATTTTGATAAAAACATAAGTAAAAGTTACAAAACACCTTTTAGAATGCTATAAAATTCTTAGGGTTTGGGGTTTACAAGCCTTTAGTAAATTTTTATAATAAACACTTAAATAAAAGTTAAAAAACACTTTCTAAAATGTTATAAATTGCTTAGGGTTTTGGGTTTAAAGTGTAGGGTTTAGGGGTTAGGGGTTTTAAGGTTTAAGTTTAGGGTTAAGGTTTGAGGTTTACAGTTGAGGTTGAGGTTTATAAACTTTAGTAAATATTTAAAAACACTTAAAAAAATGACAAAACTCTTTTTAATTGTTATAAAATTGCTTAGTTTTATGGTGTGGATTTAGGGTTGAGGTTTAGGGTTTATAAGGTTCAATAAATGATTTAAATAAGCAATTAAATAAAATACAAAACACTTTTAAATGTATAAATGCTTGTACTTAGGATTTTAGTTAGGGTTTGAGTTGTGTTTAGAGTTAGGGTTTAGTTTTTAGGTTGATACCACTTTAGTAAAGTATTTTCATAAAAACTGTAGTAAAAGTTACAAAATGATTTTTAGAATGTTATAAAATGATTATGGTTTAGGTTTTAGCATTTAGGGTTTAAGGTTTAGGGTTTAGAGTGGTTTAGCATTTAGGTATTATGGTTTATATTACTTTAGTAAATGGTTTTAATCAAGGCTTAAATAAAAGCTACAAAAATCTTTTTAAAATGATATAAAATTCATAGGGTTAAGTGTTTACGGTTTTGCCTTTGGGATTTGTTGTTTAGGGTTTATAAGACCTTAGTAAATGCTTTTAATAAAGAAATAAATAAAAGTTCCAAAATGCTTTTTAAATTGTTATAAAATTCTTAGGGTGTAGGGTTTTGGGTTTTGATTTTGGGTTTTAGGTTTAGGGTGTATGGTTTAGGTTTTAGGGTTTATAACACTTTAGTAAATGATTTTACTAAACACTTACATACAAGTTAAAAAACAATTTTTAAAATGTTATAAAATGCTTAGGATTTAGGGTTTAGGGTTTAGGGTTTCGTGTTTAGAGTTTAGGGTTTAGGGTTTATGACACTTGAGTAAATGATTTTGATAAACACCTAAATAAAAGGACAATTATCGCCAAAAGTAGTGATCGATGAACTTCTTAAATATTACTTATGCTACCCAATGACAAGTAAAGAGAAAGGGAATTCAAGATTAGAAATCCCACAATGGACAATTTCTTATAAAATGAATATAAACATAAAGTGACCAAGCACAATGATTCTCTTAACAATGTTAATGTGCCAATTAGACAATACCAATACTATGTCATGAGGATATCCCATCTAGTGGTAATCTGTGTAGTCCTATGTCATGAGGGTATCCCATCTCAGGGATCAATTGCAAACTATTTCTTAACCTATATAGGATAGAGTGTTTCTTATGGTCACTTTACAAGGGATTCCTCCTATTTGGAAAACCTTCATCACTACCATAATAGCAATAATTAGTTACCAACATTTGATGAGCTAGTTGGAAAATGCACTGAAGAAGAAACTTGAATGATCGTTAGAGGGAGGATTCAAGATCATGAAGAAGAAGATCCATATGCTTTTTCCGCTGAATATAAGAAAAGTAAAGGTAGAGGAATCCCATATAATATCAAGAATATTTCTCCAAAATTCAGAGACTCTAATGGAAGATCAAGAAATGATATGAATATTTCCAAGATTGAATGTTATGATTTTCATAGGTTCAAATAGTATGTTTAAGATTACTCGGAAAGAAGAATGCTCGAAGTTCAACATACAAAAACAATCATGGCTTCAAAAATAAAAAAATAAATAATAATAGAATAAGAGATGATCAAATAGGAGGAGATTATACGAGAAGAAGAGATGCTTTGGATGATTGTGAAGAAGGCCATCGTACTCCAAAGAGGTCCAGGAACTCTACGTATGAAAATAATGTACCTACTAGTCAATCTGAATTTCTACTTATTTATGCTCTTTCTAGTTATTCCCCTCTATATTCTTATGATAATTGGTTAGTAGATAATGGGACCTCTAAACACTTATTTGGGTATAAGGTAGTCCTCTCAAATATGGTTGAGAGGGAGACAAGTTTGAAAATTATTCTCCAGGATAACTCTACATATCTAGTAAAGGGATTTGGTTCTATCAAATTTAGTTCAGACTCTAGAGATTTTTTCTTCTTCATGAAGTAACGTATGTTCCGGTATTAAAGAAGAACTTGGTATCTATTTCTCCCTTAGAAGACAAAGGGATGACAGTATCCTTCATAAGAATAAAATTCCTCACCTGGCCTATGGAATGAGATATGAGGGATGCTTTTATCTTGTGATCTAGAATTTAAAATCTATAGATTCATTAGAATACCTTTTTTGGCAATGGTCCATCACATCAGATATCAAAGTGAGCTATTACATTGAAGGTTGGCACATCTACATTACGAATCCCTACTAAAATGAAGAAGTTAGTATCTAAAATACCTGATGTTCAAGCTACTCATAATGGAGTATGTGTGGGATGCGCCAGTGGAAATAACTTGAAATAGTACAAGGGGACACTTCCCATCCATCAAGAACAAGTCTAGTGACATTCTTAAACTCATTCATTTTGACCTATGTGGACCCATGCATGTGCATTCCCTTCGTGTCCATCCCTACTACATAAGATTTATTGGTGATTTCTCCATGAAGACATGGTTATACTACTTGAAGAATAAGGATGAGGCTTTTGATATGTTCAAGGACATAAATACATCAATAGAAAATAAAAGAAGGACTAAAATAAAGGACGTAATGTTTGACAATGGTGGAGAATATACATCAAATAAGTTCATTTACTTTTGCAAGTAAGCTAGAATCAAGAAGGAAAATATTGTACCTTATAATCCTGAGTGGAATTGAGTGGCTAAGAGAAATAATAGGTCGATTGTGGAATCTACCCGAGTAATGCTACATGTTAAAAAACCATTACTTTGGGGAGAAGCAACAAATACAATAGTGTATATTAAAAAAAGTTTCCTCATTATGCCTTGGATAACAAGACTCCAAAGGAGTATTCACAGGTGTGAATCCCGACTTTGGACATCCTAGGATATTTGGTTGCCCAATTGTTTCTGGGAAAATTAGTGTCTTGTTGAATGACTAATGCTCTATGTTTGGTAGCTACCCTATAAAGAATAGTTTAAAGCAATTCAATGATATTTCTTATGTGTAACAAATAAGAGAAAGATAGTAGAAAACCAGTCTGGAACTTTCATTTTTTAACAAGGTTGACAGAAGACAACGAACTATCCTCGACAATCTCACCATATAGAAGGCCTAAATAGTATGCATCGCACTTTGACAGTGTAGCGGTCAATATGGTTTAGTTTAGACACTTTCTGGATGATTTCTGAGATAGAACTTTTGGGTAATGATGTATCCAGATTACTAAATTTCTCTAGAGTATGAAGCAACTCTTTTAGGGGTTGATGAGCCCTAGTACATTGACATATATTTTTGGGTTGATGTGCCCAAATATGTCTATAAAAACCATATATTTCCATGTGCAAAATGACAAAAGGAACAAGCTAGAAGCCACCAAAAACAAAGGTGCATGTGTTGGATACTATAAAAATTCTAAATAATCTAGATAGAATATATATATTTATAAAAATATATAGTAAAATTAAGATTGAGTTTAGCTAGGATGTAAAATTTGATGAAGATGCTATCCTTGGAAAAGAAAGGGACCTTCCTCCTCCTCTACCTGCCGAGAAAAAAGATGATGATATGGACCTACTAGAAGGTTCTTCTATGGTAGAATCTTAGAATGACATTTTAAATGATCCCATGGAGCCTATGAAACCCTTAAACTCTCTTCCAAGTGATCCCCCTACTAGAAAAATACCATTGTGGATTTTTGATACTATACAACATGTTGGGAGACATCCTCATGCCAAAGGGACCTTTAGAGAAATCAAGGTGCCATGTTGATATCAAGGATATTTTGTATCCATGAGCACTATCACTTAGGTTGAGCCTATCACTTTTGAATAATTTGTGAAAGAAAAAGTTTGGAAGGATGACATGGTTGAAGTGTATGAATTGATTATGAAGAATGATGTATCATATGTTGTTTAGAGGCATAAAGGGAAATCTGTTGTCACTTCAAAATTGCTATATAAAGTCAAGAATGGAGTGGATGGAAGCATTAAGAAGTATAAGGTGAGTTTCATGGCTAGAAGTTTCCCGCAGAAAGAGGGAGAACAATATGATGACATATTTTCTCCCATTTCCTGCTACACTACCAATAGATCAATTGTTTCCCTTGCTGCTAGTCAAGGATGGACACTTCACTAGATGTATGTAAAGATGACATTTCTTTATGGCATACTACAATAATAAGTATATGTTGAGTAGCCCAACAAATTTGAATTGAAGGACATAAAGACTCATGTTTGCAGGTTGAAGAAGGCATTATATGGCTTGAATCAAGCACCCAGAGCCTGGTATGCCCACATTAACAGTGACTTCTTGAAGCTTGGATTCGTGAAAAGAAGTGTTTACCCTAACCTATACTTCAAGGCGGTCCAAGATATGAATTTGATTTTGGTTGTATATGTTGATGATCTATTCTAATGCACAAGCATAAAGAGGACTTAGCCTATGAGTTCTGGATGATGGATCTTCATATGATGCATTACTTCCTGGAATTAGAGGTTTGGTAGAAACATGGATAGATTTTATTTTTCAAGGAAAATATGTCGTGAAGCTATTAAAAATATTTGGAATGACAGAATGAAAATACTTGGCCACCTCGATGGATATGAACATAAAGAATTTATGTAGAGATGTTGGATGAACTAATTTGGTGAATCCTTTTGAGCATCAAGAGTTCATTGCGACATTTATGTTCCGTGTGAACATTGATCCAAACATATGCTTTATAGTAAAAATTTTCATTCAATTCATGAATGATCCCCTTTCATGCACATTGGGTTGCTCCCAAACACATATTGAGATATTTTCATGGGATGATTAACCTTGGTATGAGATACACTTCCGAAAATGTGAGACTGCATAGATACACCAAAGTTGACTCAACTGGAAATTTTATTAAAAGGAAGAGCACATGAGGGTGTTATTTTAGCTTGGGGTTTGCTATGATAGATTGGATGAGCAAAAAGCACAAGTCTGTAGATTTGATCGCAGTCGAAGCAGAGTACATGGATGCTAGCATGGCTAGTTGTGAGGCAATTTTGATGATAAATCTCTTTAGAGAACTATTTGAGTAGGTGCTAAGTACTATAGTCATATATTGTGATAATAAGAGTAGGATCCGATTTGTAGAGAATCTCATATTTCATGATAATTATAAGCATATTAAGATTAGTTACCACTACATTTGAGACATGGTACAGAGAGGAGTTGTAATACTCCATCACATTTCAATAGACAAGCATATAGCAAGCATACACAACAAGGCTTTGTTTAAAGGGAAGTTATTCGTCTTAAGGGAGTAGCTTGGAAGGATGGATGTGACCCTCCCGAGTAATGGTCTCAGCTGATCAAGAACACTTAGTTATGCTCTCCCCCTCTATTTGAGCTCACAAGGAGAGGAATTGAGTCTGAGAGCCCTATAGTTTACAGATCTCTAAACAATAGGATGGTCCTGATCCTTACACTCTATGGTAAGTAGTATCTCAACTATATTCACTATAGGCTATGTGTGATCCTTTTCATTTATGACAACTTTGGTATCTCCCCTATCATGATTGATAGAGTATACCCTAGTATGCATCCTACCCACAAGCTGGGCTTGTTTGGATTGTTCCTCCCCATCTAGCCAATGGGTTAAGATGACTTGAGATGGTTGTGATCCTTGCATAGAAAGTTGTATCTCACTCAAGTGATTACGATGTGGGTCTTCTACCACTTGACTCTTGACAGTCAATGAGGGAATATAAAAAATCAATTGGGATGGATGTGATCACTACCTTCTATTAGAAGTTGTATCTCATCTTTGATTATACAAAATGAGGGATGTGATACTTTCTTGGTAGATGGATATCACCCATTGTAACTGGATGATAGGATGAACATGATGCTTACCTTTTATAGAAAGTTGTATCTTTCCCATTGATAGATAAAAGGATGGGTTTGATCCTTTATTGGTAAGTTGTATCTCTCCTATTGTCACTAGAGAGAGGGTAGTAGCGTAAACTCCCCTATGATTTTAAATTCTTCTTATTTTCGATTCAAGGGTGCTTAAGAAATATGAGAAAAGATGGGTAAGGATGATAGTTGACTTGATGATGATGAGATATTTGAGATGGAACATATATTTTTGTTAGAAATTTCTCCCTAGTTGAGAGGGAGTGTTAATTTGGTAGTTCAAGGAAAAATTTCATCCTTTAGACAACCCTCCTCATCAAGAAAGACCCCTCATATCCCTTGGAAGAATTTAATCTGGTTGAGGAATTTTTTTTTTTAAAGTGGAACCCCTTAATGGCATCAAAGTCAAGGTCAACCTAGAATTAAAATTAGCCTTCCTCCAATGCCTATAAATACAAGTCAATTCTCATCATTTGGAGACATCACATTAAGCATATCTCTCCTCTTCTATTGGTTCATACATGTGAAAAATTGCAAGGTCCTCTTCACACATGCCAAGGTTTTAGAGGTTAATCTATAATTAGAGTTGAGTTTTTTGTTTGGAAGACTTTGACCAATTTTGACCAACATTTTCTTGGTTTGGTTTGGATTCTTTTGAACCTATCTTGGAAGGTCGATTTGAGTGGTACACAAACTGAGAATTTCTTGGATGTTGAACAATTGAGGCTTTGGTCATAGTTTTGTCTCTCTTTTGAACGAGTTTGTTGATTGGTTTGGGCTGAATTTGGAGGTTGGTTACTTTGAATTTTGACCAATATCTTGCAAGGAAGTTTGACTATTGACTGAACGACTAGTTAGGGCACATTTGGCTACTCTTGAATTTGAGAGAATTGTAGACTTTGACTTTGACTAGATTTGACTTAGGACATATTTGATTATTGGTTCATCATTTGATATTCGTTGGATGACTTTGTTGGATAGTCAAGGGATTCACTTTGGCTCATTGATGAATTGAATTATTGTACTCTATTTCATGAACATTTTATGAAAATAAAAAATGAAGAATTTGAAAGGGTTTTCCCCATTATGGGTTTATCCCTAGACCTTGACTAAACTATTATATCTGTTGTCATTAATCCTTATTGTCTCTTATTGTACATTGAAATTATTGTTATCTCTAAAAAAATTTATTTATTATTGGAATATTGAATTTATTGCTAATTGAGGTTAAGAATTGGGCTAAAGTGATTATAACAACATAGAACAATGGAAAATTAATAGTTTACTGTATGATCCTTCTCTAATTTGAAATAAGTCAAATTTTCAAAAGATATCATAGGTATCTACATAAAGGTCCACTAATGGTATGTTTTCAAAATTTATAGGCCTGTGGGATGGAGCGTTCAACTTTCTATACTTGGTCGTTAGAAGGATAGATAATAGTGAAAGAGACTATATGGATTTTTTCTTGAAAAAATTGTTGACCTAAAGATCAATGTACAATGTTGGGAATGTGTTCGTTGAGTTAATAGTGTTATCACGAGATCCATTGTGTTCTTTTTAAATGGTAAAATAATAATTTTTTCTCTATCTTGCCCTTACTAAGGTCATTTTCCTTTTATTGGATACAAATTTGGAAAATTTAGTGATGTCAATAATGACATCATGCTAACTGAAAGTGCCACATCATCCATCCACCTCAACTGCATGTCAATATGTTGCTTGTGTTTATAGATATGTTTCCATGATTACCTATCTATAAAACCCTCGTTTCATTATATGCTTGCACAATGGAAATAAACCACTTTTATTAAATGTAAAATCCTTGGTGAAAATTCCATGTAATAAATGTTAAAAACAATCACCATGTATGACTGGGACACTTACACCAAGCTTAATATTGGGCAAGACATCCTAGCAGGTGTTCATTTGGTTGTTTATGGATAAGGAAATTAGGAAATGGTTAAGGCTAAGGATTTAAGGAGGCAAAAAGGTATTTTGGAAAATTCATTTATGAAAATAATGCAAATTAGGAGAAAAAATAAGTGAAAGGTCACAGGTTTCATGTGAGGAAAAAAATGAAGTAAAATAATGGAAAATGAAAAAAATAAAGGTATCATTCATAAAAAGGCTTCTGAGGATCAATTGGTAACCTTTTGTCAGTTCAGTGTTAGATCTCTCTCTCATTATTCTCTCATTAGATTTCTTGGATCACTCTTGGAGGGTGTGACATACATGGATTCTTAGAGAAAGAAGGAAAAGGAAGAGCGGGAAAGTGCAAGAAGGCATCAACATTAGAAACTACATCAAATTTTCTTGCAGGTATCGAGTTGCATGTATAATTTCTTCACTAGTTTGGACATGCATGCACATGCATATGGATTCTTGGTCATGATATGTTTAGGTCCCTATAATACTAGTCTATTCCTTTATTATTATTGTCATTATAGCCCCTTATTGTTATTTGTGTGCCCACGTTGTCCCCATATTGTTATTATTATGCCCCATAGAAGCCCACTATTGTTATTGTTGTGCCCTTACATTGTTATTGTTATCTCGGCTTTGACTATATTGTGACCCCTTAGACTCCTATATATAGAAAGAAGGACTTGTCGTTTGTATCATCCAAGAATTGTTCATTTATTTCATGTAAAATAGGTTTCCCCCTCGAAGAGGCTGATTTTGAAGTCATTGCTCTATCTTTTCTTCTATTTTGTGAGTTGATTGTATAACAATTGGTATCAGAGCTTTACATTCTAGCGTTTCAGTGCCTCAAAAGGTCATTGTGGAATTTCGCTATAACCTTTTTTTCTACGATGTTTCAGAAGATAAAATTAAAACCCATTTGATCTGAAATATTGATGAACCTCGAGTTTGAATTTTAGATATTTTATCGATATAGTTTCAGATATGTGGTCCAAGGAAGTTAGGTTTTTTGTAGGCTCCCAAATTATATTTCAAACAGGTGACCCACGGAAAATTGTCATAACTATCTCTCTGAGAATCATATTGAAATTTCATAAGAATTTACAAAAAGAGGACATATAGTAGTGTTATGTATATCGATTTCCTGTCTGAAAGTCGAAACATTGCAACATGTCACTTCGTACAAGTTATCTCTACTAAATGCGTATATAATCAGGACATCGTGAGATATTTCGCATAACTCTTCATCGGAGAATCCAATCATTATCATGCTTCTAGGGTTGGAACGAGAACTCAGAGGACTACGATAAGAAAAAAATTTATATATCTTTGGAGATATAAATTAAAAAATACAACAGATGCAATATTCGCTCCTACAAAGCCAAAAAATGGTTTGTAGTCTTTTGAAAATTTTGGATAAGTTTGGTTTGAAAATTTAGTTTGAAGGAATTAAAAGGACATAGTGAAGCATAATTATCATTAGTTGATGCCTCGAAGAAAGAAAATGGAAACACCTAGTAAGAAACTTGAAAGTTCTAGAATGACTCATGAAGAAGAGGAATAAATGC